>APFE031558341.1:0-48031 GCA_000404065.3 Pinus taeda
AGTAACCAGCCCAAAGCTTCATTTTATAGTGCAAAGGAAGGAGGTTATAGGTCCACCATTGAAGGGATAGAGTCCTTCTTCAAGGGGATAAGCTCCTCACATCAAGGGGTTAGCTCCTTAAGGAATGAGATGCATGAACCCTCAAGGAGTGAACTTGCTAGCGCAAGATTCCCTCTAGAAGCTTCCAGAATTGACTCAAAGTGAGTTTTTAAGAATAAACTTGCGCCTTTTTAACTTTTACAGGGGTTTTCACCCATAGACGCAGATACAGAGCGGTCAGGTGCATAGGGGACATGAGGAATGGGTGCGGTACTGCAAGTAATGCTAGGAGAAAGTGCGAAACCAGAGTTTTAGAGATTTTTAAGGACTTTCTCTCATTTTCAAAGCTTGATATGAAGAGTTGAGGTTTAAAACTTGCAAAGGAGGTATGTATGAGTGATGATAGACTCATATTGATTGCAGAAATTCAAAGTGACAATTTTTGTGCAACACATGGTATGGAGATATACTGATCTATCTCCAAAACCAAACCTTTAGGCCTAACACCTCTCGCTCTGAACAATGACATATGTGATACCAAGCCAAAGACTACATGATCGTTGGTGATACACTTTACCATCATGGTGTTGGTACAGTTTTGCGAAGGTGCCTCACGCATGAGGAGGCCGAAAAAGTATTGAATGACTGTCATTCAGACACGTGTGGTTACTTCTGGCCCACAATATTCAGGAATTTCATAATTTTAGTCAGAAGCTACCATGCTTGTCAAGTCTTTGACTACAAAACCAGATTACCACCTGCACCACTACATCCAGTAGTTGTTATTGGGCCATTTTCCAAATGGGGCATTGATTTCATGACATGCAACCCCACCTCGGCCCAGGGGCATGGGCATATTATAGTCACTGTTGACTATTTTACAAAATGGGCCAAGGTGTTGGCTGGATAAATCTATCTTGTGGACAAGACCGATCTCCCTAGTATTAGAAGATAGCCTAGCAACAAAGAGACAAACAAATCTATCTTTCTCTAGACATATGCGATTTATAAATAAATACTATAAAGGTGTTAAGACCCTACCTTAGATCCAATGCTTGTTCATAGTAGCCATCCTTCAATCATTTGAAAGAGTTATCTTTGAAGACCTACAATCACAAACAAGAAAACATTAGATAGCACCTGCATATGGTGATCAGGGAATCCATAAAATAAACCATGAATCAACAGCTTATTGAGAAAAACAAACTTATTTGTATTAACTTTGAAGTAGAAGAACCTTACAACCTTTTCAGCCTTGATGTTGAACAAGCTCTTCCTGGGGTCCGAAACAGGAATTTCCTTTACTTTGAAAAGCCTTACACTCTTCCAAATGAGATCTTAGAGGTATGTAATCTCTCCTAATAAAAACTCAACTAAAGAAGACTAAGTTCCAATGGTATTTCACCTAAAAAATATTTAGCTTCTAACCTCCTCAGTAACTAGCCCAATGCTTATTTTTATATTTCAGAGGAGGAGGTTACAAGTCCACCTATGAAGGGATAGAATCCTACTTCAAAGGGGTAGGCTCCTCACATCAAGGGGTTAGCTCCTTAAGGTATGGGATGCATGAACCTTAAGAGAGTGAACTTGCCACCTCAAGATTCCTTCCAGAAGCTTCTAGAAATGACTGAAAGTGATTTTTTCAGAATATACTTGCGCCTTTTTAACTTTTACAGGGGTCTGCACCTTTAACACAGAGACAGAGCGGTCAGGTACGCAGGAGACATGACCATTAGGTGCGGGACCACAGGTAATGCAAAGAGAAAGTGCAGAACCATAGTTTTAAAGACTTTGAGGGCTTTTCTCTTACTTTCAAGGCTTGATATGAGGAACTGATGCTTCAGACTTGTAGAGGGGGAAAGTATGAGTGGTAATGAACTCACACAGATAGCAGAATGTCAAGGTGACAATTTTTAGTGCAATAGATTTCCCCCTAAAGTGCGAAGTCTGTAATAGCTGAAGATAGAGTTTGTCATTTATGAAGAGTGAATTACTTTAACATTTCAAGGATAATCCTGTGGACACCCCAGTCAAAACCTGTAAAAACATTCAATGCAAAATATATATATGTAGACATATCATCATTGAGGTAGGCATTCCCATACTCAGATCAAAACTGACTAGAAAACTAACTAAATTGTTTTGATATAGGAGTGATTTTTTAATACATCAAGAGTATAGACAAGTGTAGACATAGTATGGGCACAACCATCTGTTTATTAATAGTCCACTGTATAATGAATAACAAAATTCCTCGCATCTTGGATGGTAGAAACTAGACCCAGGATCTTGATTTTTGCTTCCCGAACTAGTACGATTCTATCCATGTGAATAAATGTGTTGAAGTTGAGCATGGTAGAAACCACTTGATTACCAGTCAATGATGTGAACTGTTAACAAGTGTGAGAAAAACCACTAGTAATGTCAATGGCTCTCAAAGTACTTAGTACAATCCATGAAATATGAATAAATGAGATGAGTTCGAACACGTCATAGAATCATTCGATCGAAGGTCAATGATGCAACCTATCATCCACGGCGAGAAACCTGCTAATAGGGCATGCCGATTTCAAGGTACTGATGATTTCTAGATCATCTTCCTAGATAATGAGCTAAAGTCGATAGAAAGTGATCCGCCATAGGCAAGCCCACAACGCGAAATCATAGATCAAGTTTTGAAGAAATATATTGGCAAGGACTGACTCAGGGATGGTCAAAATGGATGACAGATATCTTGCAGATGAGTGGTTTGTTTGAACTGATCTCTTGAACACATAACGACACTGCAGATGGTTTGGTGACAATTGACCCAACGCTAATACCTAGAAACCGACTCAAGACTTTCAATGTGGTTTGATCAATTGTTAGGCAAAGGATTTCCCAACCAAGTGAACAAAAAGTGTCGTGTTCAAGAGTGGTTAACGACTTTGCTAAAAAACGAAGTGTAACAAACAGGTTCATTTTTCTCTCTTTTCCCCCACCATTTCTGGCAAGTACCTCTTTATTTTTGACAAGCTTTAGGAGGATAAAATTTTCTTGTTTATAAGCTCATCCTTCGGATGAGTCCAACTTAGTTTAAAATTCAAACCCTAAGAAGGAGTGGTTCATTCCTGTTTAAAATTAAACAGGTCCTTTACTGTTAAATTTTAATGAGTCCAGTATAGGAAAAACTCGGTGTTTTTCAATTTTAGGGAGTCATAAGAAAAACTTAGGAAAACTCCATGGGGGTCCTTTTTCGTAAATTTGTGTCCCTTGAGCCCGAAAAAGTATAAAATAATACTCGAGAGAACCGCTTGACCATTACGATCAAGGAGTACTTTTCATAATTAGTGGCTTCAATCCGAAAAAGTAAAAAACTGATCGAAGACATGTCATTTTATAACCAGCATCGAACTTGAAACGACAAAAGTCCGGAGATATTTTCATGTTTATAAGGTCAGAAAAGAGTTATAAGTGGAGCTCCTTTTTAATTCCATTTAATGAGTTAAAAAGGGAAAAACTCAACAATATTTTCATATTTTACGAGTTAGAAAAGAGCTTAAAGAGGACTCCAATGTTTTGATTTTTTGTAAATTTTTGAAAGAGTCCGAAAGAGTGATAAAACTATGCTCTTTGTTGAAAAATGATCAATTTTCTCGAAAAATCCAATATTCTGCACAAAAACTCAAAACATTACTCATACCTGTTTAAGATAAATAAAAATGTAGTTAAAAATTTACCTTTTTAAAGTGAAAAATAAATAGATTAAAAATTCATTTATTCGAAAAAAACTTATGAAAATGGCTTTTCTAACTTCACTTTTACCATTTGAGTTCAGAGTGAGAAGTGAGAGCTTTTGGGTAAGAAAGTTCCTGTGAAGATTATGGAAAATCCGTCTGTCAGAATCGAAAACCGTCAGCTCCAGGTAATCCACGTCCTCCTTAACTTGCATTTCATCCATTTACATTTAATTTTTAGGTTTTAAATTTGATTTTTGAAGGAGAAATGGGTTTAGAAAATCGCTCGTGGGGATTCACAGGTGCAACACGCAGCCCTTGCGGACCCCGACTTTTTTCTATAAAGAAAAAAGTCGTGGGTCTGCACCAATTGCTCACAATGCGTGCATACCTACGCACTGTTTGTAAGCAGTGAGTGTGGACCCTGTGAAATTAATTTTAAAAACTTAAATTTCTCCATTTTCGCCCAAAATTTTCAAACTAGCTTGTTCTAATATGTCTTTTATGCATTGTAGGACACTCAAAATGCTTATTTGATGAGAACAGGAGCATGAGGATGTAGATCTTGCCACAATAAATCATTTTCCCACATTGCAGGCATTAACAACATGCAGACTGTTTAAGTTCTGGGCCATACTAGGCATGAGTGCCCTAGTAGACCTCTTGCAATGGTTGGTAGACAGATGGAATACGTAGGACTAGTGCTTCGTGATTGGTGGCTACTAGCTCAAAATAAAGCTGGAGGATATATACTTTTTGACGGGTTTGTCCAAGAGGGGCAAACAATTATCTCTTTTCGAGACTAGGCCAGGTGGCCAGTCTGTCACTAGTCTCTAATTGGAGTTTTGCAATGATCAAACAAAGGACAAACAGATTGATATTAAAACTATCAACTGTCCTGAACTTAACGTTATTGCATTTACTGTTACCAAGTTATGTGGGAGTGCAACATTGCATGTGGCTACTGGATCCCAGATGCATATGGTTGTAGACTATTATCAAGGCACTATATTCAACTTGTGCGAGGCTGTGTTGGCAAATGTGAAAGGACAACTAACCAGAGCAAAGAATGGACAGCTGAAAAACTTTGGATATGGATTTATCGTTGTCAGCTTTGCTATAGAGAGGATCCCCATGTTAGCCTCGTAGCATATTCCTATTGATGCTGGTCTTCCTCGAGAGCCTAGGATAATTCATTGGGTTTCTTTGATGGCCCGTCACCCTGAGGAGGGTTTAGAGGTTGTTTGATTTCCGCTTGAGTATTTTCGTTGGTTGAAAAACCAACTTTTTTTGATTCAGGATTTTCCATATGCCGGGATGGATTATAGCGGTGACTCAGACATGACTCTTCCATCAGGAGAGCAATGGGATGATTCAAGTAAAATCACTTTCAACACTTTACATGTTTTAATTTTTTTTAGTTTTTTAATTTTTAATTTTTTTAAATCGTCCAAAATTAATGCATATGTGGGTCCATGATGACTAGCCGCTCTCCAACATTATGAGAGGAGACACCCATCTGTAGCAATACCAGCCCCACAGGACCAATCAATAAAGATCCTAACTGATTTGGAGCATCATCTAGAGTACCTGACAGTAGATATTCTGGAGACTGGCATAGATGATATTCCACTTAGGTTACATAGGATGATCGATTTTGTAGACTCACATGACATTTTTTTCTTTTTGTATTATCATTTTTTGCCGATCATAAGGTTTTTTTCAACCTATTATCGAAGACGATGTATATTTTGAAACACACTTCTATGCTATGATATATCATTATTACTGGCTATCTTGTGTAACATGTTATTGAATGTTTATTAAATTTATTGTTTTGATTATTGCAAATGTTTATTTATCATACAAGAAGCAACTAAATTAGCTAATGTATTTAAATGTCTTGGAATATGTTGATATTCAATGTAATAAAATTTACGTTCCAAGAGATGAACTCTCAAAAATAACCTTAATAACACTAGATTTCTAATGGCATAAACCCTGTTAAGCTATAATACAACAAGTTCAAAATCCAACCTAACAATCAAACTTCGAATCCCAAATGAGATTGATTCAGATAATAACTCAATCATTGCACTATACTCTCTAATGTTATTTGTTGTTTGATCGAGGCTTACCCCATGCATAGACACTAACTCATTAGAGGGTGAATAGATAACCCAAGCTATGGAAGAAATGTTTTTTGTACTACGACAAACACCATCAAGAAAACCAATGTATGCTTGAAGAGACGTCGACATATTCAATATCAAGAGTAAAATCAAGATAAGAAGGAGTAGTGATAAGAGCACTCTCTAAACTAGGCACACTTTTCTAATCTAAAACACACCAGCTGTAAAGAAACTAATCTAACAAAAAATATCCACACAAAATTTAAGCATAATATCTCTTCAGATAAAGCCCATTTCATAAGCCCCTTTTGCCATCTTTCGCTTAACGATGTAAAGACCATGCCACATAAGTACAAATTTTCTAGCCCCTAGCTTATCGTTCGCTTGATCATATAGTAAAACTAGGTCTCCCTCTGAAAAATTACGAGGTGTAACACTTCTGTCGTATTGAGCTTTCATTCGTTTCACATGAGTCTCATGTGCTATTGCAGCAGTGCATCGATTCTCATTTAGCTGAGCTAAGTACAAAGAATGTTTCTCCTCTTCAGAAGTGGCTGGGAGTAATTCTATGGCTAATTGCAATGACGAAATTTCACATTCAATAGGTAACACTACTTCCAAACCATAGACCAGTTGAAAAGGAGTGAAACCAGTTGATGTTTTCACTAAGGTTTGATATGCCCAAAGTGCTGCAAATAACATGGTATACCAATTTGACTTATGGATACCAATTATTAGTTCGATCATAGTAACTAAAACTTTATTGATAGCTTCAACCAGACCATTAGCCTACGGGTAATATGGTGTATAACTATCGTGGTGCAAGCCAAGTTGACCTGTCAGTTTAGTCATCATGATATTTCGAAAGTGACTTCCATGATCAGTAATAATATCTTGAGGGAAACCGAATCTAGCAATTATATGATTGAATACGAAGTTGCAGTAGTCTTGCTGTCTACCGAAAATGTAGGCATCGCCTCGGCCCACTTAGTAAAATAATCTACCGCTAGGATAATATATGCATGCCCCCTAGATGAGTGAGGGCTACATGTAATAAAGTCAATACCCCACTTTGCGAAAGGACCAACATCAATTATAGGGTGGAAAGGAGTAGGTAAAGCATGCATTTTACAATCAAATATTTGACAATTATGGAATTTTTGGATTGCATAGATACAATCTTTGAATAAGGATGGCTAGAAATACCCAGTGCCCAATATCTTTTGGGTCGTGGCATACCCAGAGATACGACTGCCACATGCTCTAGAGTGACAATCATTCAGAACCTTTTCAGCTTCTTCATGAGTTAGACAATGTCGAAAAACAGAATCTGCCCCATAACGATAAAGTGTATCACCAATAATATTGTATTGTTGGGATTGGAAACGTATTTTCCATCACTGGTTGTGAGATTTTATGCCGAAAAGATTAGGTTTGGAGATAAACCATAATATCTCCATACCAAGGATCAAGAGTACTAATAAGAAACAAGGATTCATCCACAATGGGTTGCTCCACCACAGTTTCAGTATCAATATACAGAAAATCACACATCAGTTCAACAAAAACCAAAGATTTCTTTGCCTTGGATTTTTCAAATTCCAAGTTAAATTCCTACAGGATAACTATCCATTGGAATACTTTCCCCCTAGTAATTTTTTGGTCAAGATATACATCATAGGGTTACAGTCAGAAATTACCATGGTTTTGCATAATAAAATGTAGCGAGGAAATCTTCGGACAACTTGGACAGCTACCAAGGCAAATTTCTCCACATGTGAATATTTAAGCTCAGTTGGATGCAGAGTTTGACTAAGATAGTAAATCACATGTTCATTGTTGAATTCATCTTCCTGAACTAAAACCATGCCAATGGTGGAAAGAGAAGCGATGAGATACAAAAAGTAGTCCTGGTTGTAATTGGGAGGATGCAATAACGGTGCGTGGGTTAGCACGTGTTTAAGTGAATCAAAAGATTTATTAGTGATCTCATCCCAAAAGAATGGAGTATTCTATTTCAACAACCTAGTAAAACCTTTCGTTATCTCAGCGTAGTTAGGAATGAAACGACGTAAAAAGTTTTCTTTCTCTTGCAAATTTTGGAGTTGGTGAAGAGTCAAAGGAGGAGGTAGATTGATGATAGCTTCAACCTTTGAGGGATCGATGTGAATGCCATCCTTTGAAATGAAAAATCCCAGTAAGAGATCCATTTATACACAGAAAACACATTTGTGTGGATTCATTCGAATTCGATAATGCCTACATCTCATAAAGATTGCTCGTAAATGAGTGAGATGATTAGCTCTACGCAATGAATGGGCAGATAAATCATCAAGATAAGGCTGCACAATGTGCTTGATGTCATGAAATGCGTAAGAAATATCCCTTTGAAAAGTTTCTCTAGCGTTCTTCAATCCAAAGGGTAATTTGCAATAAGCAAATTCCCCCATGGACAAATGAAAGTTGTTTTAGGTTGATCAGCAGGGAGTATATTGATTTGATTGTAATTGGAAAAACCATCCATAAAGGAGAACATTTCACTGCCGGCACAATCATCAATAATTTGATCGATATAGGGGGTTGCATAATTGTCTTTAGGACAAGCTCGATTAATATCCCTATAGTCGATACATATTCTTATCGTTCCTAATTTTTTGTTAACAAGAACAATATTTGATATCAATCGGTTAAAGGAATTGGATAAATGAAACCTGTGCGAAGTAATTTCTCAACTTTAGCTTTCATAGCAGCATCTTTTCTTAGATGTATCTGACGCAAACGTTGCCGGACAGGTTTAGCATCCGGGTAAGTTTTAATTTCATGGGCAACAATTGATGGATCGATTCCTGGCATTTCTTCATATGACTAGGCAAACACGTCATAGAATTCTTGAAATAGGGCTTTATAGGTTTGGATTTCATTGTTCGTACAGGAAGCACTTATATGAATTTTTTCAATAATTCCAGGCTTAACTAAAATGTAAATAGGAACCATTCGAGAAATATTTCCCAAATTTAACTCAGAATCAGAATGTTGCAATGGATTCTGTGGTTTTTTGACATAGTCAGTAGTAAAAATAGATGAAAAGTCATTTTCAAAATGATCAAGCTCAGGTAAAAACGAAGCTCAGTGATGAAGATCTTCCCATGGTAAGTCATCAATAGACAAAAGTTCACGAATCTACTCTAGAAAGTGTTGTTGAAGCTGAGGTTGATATCGAAAGTGATTCCCCATGGACCATTTTCAATGGATAAATTTCGGTTGAACAAGAATTAGAAAACGACTGTACAACCTGATATGCATTTTCAAAGGGACTCAAAGGCATCGTGCCATCAAATAAATCCATCTCAGAATCAGAAGGTATGATCCAAGGATCATCAAAAGCAATAGTGTTTGATGAAATCATATGAATAGTTGCAATAGAAGGTGATGCGTTAGGAGGAGGGAAGGAAAAATTTCCTAGTAAACCAGAATCTTTAATCAAACCTACTCCAACATCCTTGTAAGGGATAGATGTTTTACCGACTTGCTGAAGACTATCTGTAGAGGTTGGGTCGGATGAGAAATAAGTTAGCTGGTCTATTGTAACGATCTTTCCGTTGTGAGGAAACTTGATAAGCTGAAAGACCAATGAAACAATAGAAGTCATAGCATAAGTCCAACTGCAACCCAGGAGAAGGTTGTAATCTAGAGGGGCGTCAACCACTTCCACATCTAGATTTACAGTTTTGCCTTCGACCCCTATAGGTAAATCCTGCAAAATACCAAAAGGATGGAACCCTTGTGATGTGGATTTAAATAGGAATGCAACAAATTACAGAGATAAATATAAACACAAAGATGTAGCGGAAATAATACTTCATTTCATTAATTTAAAATATTGAGATATGCTTACAAACAGAAAATGGAAATAAACAGCTAGGGCGATGGTAGCTTATCTCTGAGAAGAGATGTGGTGGCTACATGCCTCTAAACTATGTTACAATGAGGCTCGAAGGCCTATTTATTGTTGAGAAATAATGGAAAACCCTTAACATTCCAAAATCTAACCCTAGAAGATGAAACGCCAAACTATGGGCCCTGTTTGGGTAAATTGGTACGTCAATTTCCTGGGGTCGTAACTTTGGTATACGATCTCCGTTTGACACGTACAATAGCTTGTTAGAAAGATCTATCCGAGAAATATAACTTTGGGAAGGGAAACATCAGTCCAAGGACCCATATTACCCCCATATTTCCCAAAAAACGTCATTTAGGGCCTCAAAACAGCTCCAAAAGTTCAGGACTCGAAAAACTGCTAAAAATAGTAAGTTGTGCTATAATTAAGGAAACTAGAAATGTTGAGAGAAACAATGGTGGGGGTCTAGGTGGACTTGGCAGGTGGCCACCAATATCCACCTGGATCATTCCTCCCCCCTTAGGAAGCAACGGTCCCTATTACATTGAGTTCCTCCCTAAGATGACGAAGCTTCTGCTGAGTTGGGTCTCTAGTGAGTTGTTCTGCAATCTTTGATGTGTCCAGAAATGGTAGGAAGCATGGTCGACAATGGTCCACATTGAACACTCAGTGCAAGTGAAGAAATGGAGGAATGTTGTGCTTCAAAGCATTGTTTCCCATAGCCTTGGTACTAGTGTAAGGACCATGTAGGAGTGGTCTGAGTTTCTGATGGGTTTTGGTAAGGCGTTCTCTCTGCAAATGTAACCAAACTTTGTCACCCACCTAAAACTTGTGTGGTACCCCTATGGGTGAGGAGAAGTTGTTCCTATGTTCTATCATGACCGTATCCCTTTGTTGTTGCTGCTGCATGGAGGAACCCTTTGTGAGGGTCATGGATGTAGCATTGATATTCCCCTTACTTTGGGAGTGAACCAGATAGAAAATCAATTTCCTAGTCTGTGATATGAGCTTGCTACCTTTCTTGGCGGTGATCAAATAGGTGGTAGTAGGTGGGGCTACCTCCGGTATCCTGTATAATGAATTATTCGTAGAAATAATAATAGTGCGAGGCCTTGACTCATACACAACATGTCATCTCCACAAATATGGCTGGCCTAATAGTACATCACAAACATCCTGAGGTGTAACATCACACAATACCTCATCTGTGAAGGGCTTGATGTTGTAGGGAAGGCAACACTATTGGCGGACTTTGAGATCTTGTCCTTCATGAAGCCACCCAATACTGTACAGCTACAGGTGTGGTGTAGTCGGTAGGCCCAACCACTTCATGACCTCTGCTAAAACGAGGTTCTTTTGGCTGCCGTTGTCGACAATGAATTGCAGTGGTGAACCCTTCACCCACATCTGTGAGTGGAAAATACGCTCCCCTTCATTTGGATTTTCGGGCTCATTTTTCTAGATCCTGGTGGTGGCAACAGTGGCACTAGGATCCACATCAATGATCTTCTTCCCTTTGCCATTCCCCTTGGTGGGTTCTGGCTTAGGGTCAGAACATGCATCTAATTTCGAAGCCTTCAACTCAACGACCAACGACTGCTTGGTCCAACACTCACTTGTGTTATGAGTGGGACTCTTGTGGAACTCACATGACTTTCCTGTGTCCTTGTTCGACTTCGTGGTGTTATTATTTTCTTGCGGCTTTGACATGTTGTCTTGGGTCACCCCACCTTGGCTTTTTCCTTTGGGCTTCAGATTTGTAGATCCAAAGTCTTGCTTCTTATGTTTAAACTTTTGCTCGATTTTGATAGCGTATCGGTACACCGTGTCGAGCGAGGAGATGTTCAGGAACTCCATCTCTTCCTGGATGTATCTATGTAAGTAGCCACGGTACGTAAGTACAAAATGCAGCTAAGATTCCTTGAGACCCAACTTTGTGCGAAGGGTATGAAAAATGTTTGTTAACTCTGACACATATTGGTCCTGTCCCTGCTGCATTGTGGTCTATTTGATATATTTGTCCTCATAGCTTTTGACAGGGTAGTACTGCTCCTTGAGAACATCCTGGAATGAATCGCAAGTGGGTGCGGCTGAAAATATTGAGCCTGTGCTTTCATTCTTTTGCTTGCAGTAGGTTTCCCACCAGTCCTTGATGTGGGGGGCTGCTTTGAGAAGAACGAAAAAATCTTTTCCCGACTCGAAAATTCATGAATAGAAAAATAACCCTCTAGCACATTTAACCATTTTTCTATAGCATCTGCATCTATTTGACCCTCGAATATGGGGATTTCAAAATTAACTTGTACCTTAAAAGGTGTGGCATTTCCAGAGTAGCTATTGGAAGTCGATGCGTCGCCTCCGGGTAGCCGCTGAAAGATTTGCGCAAAGCTATCCATTATCACGTTCCTTTACTGCTCTAGGGCTTCTTCGAGCAAGATTTTGATAGGATCTCTTGCCCCCTCATCTTTCTTCTCATCCGCCATGGGAGGCCATCGGGATTTGCGAGGCTGGTCTTGCAAAGGTTTGACCAGTTCAAGCCCTAACTCCTTATATCTCGACCTCGTTGGGGACATGCAAAGAGAAACAGAGAAAAAGTAGACCGCTCTGATACCACTGATCTAGAATTAAATAGGAATGCAACAAATTACAGAGATAACCATAAATGCAAAGATGCAACATAAATAATACTTCATTTCATCAATGTAAAATACTGAGATATGCTTACAAATAGAAAATGGAAATAAACAGCTAGGGAGATGGTAGCTTATCTCTAAGAAGAGATGTGGTGGCTACATGCCTCTGAACTATGTTACAATGAGGCTCGAAGGCCTATTTATTGTTGAAAAACAATGGAAAACCCGTAACATTCCAAAATCTAACCCTAGAAGATGAAACGCCAAACTGTGGGCCCCGTTTGGGTAAATTGGTACATCAACTTCTCGGGGTCGTAACTTTGGCATACGATCTTCGTTTGATGCATACAATAGCTCATTAGAAAGATCTATTCGAGAACTATAAATTTGGGAAGGGAAACATTGGTCCATGGACCCATCTTTCCCCCATATTTCCAAAAAAACGTTGTTTAGGGCCTCAAAATGGCTTCAGAAGTTTAGGACTTGAAAAAGTACTAAAAATAATAAGTTGTGCTACAATTAAGGAAACTGAAAATGTTGAGAGAAACAATGGTGGGGGTCTAGGTGGACTTGGAAGGTGGCCACTAATATCCACCTGGATCACCTCGTCCATCAAAAGCCTTTAGAATTGTTGGAGACTGATTGAGTGTGGGAGAACCAAGCGATCTCCAACACTGGATCGACATAATACACGTAGAAGCCCCTTCATCAATCACAGTCCAAAAGCAAGGTCTGTTTTTTTACTAACACTGGAATCTAGAAAGCCATTTGATGAGGTAGGCACGGTGTACTATTCTCTAATCGAAGATTATTATGTTCGAATCCTAAATATCGACAGCTCCTATAGCAGACAATATTAATTTATGATGTGTTGGGCATGATTGCAACACTTCCAAAGCTGACATTGCTGAAGGGGAAATAGCTAAGTCTTCAACAATGTTATAAATCTGAGTAGCTCTCACATGTGGATTGAAAGTTGATTTATGAAGCATACCTTTAATAGGAAGTTTGATTACTAAGTCAGAGTTGGATTTGTTGATTTCTAGCGGATTAGAACCAAGAGGAGTTGTAGTTGATGTGTTTGAATTAGAAGACTTTGCTTCTTTACCACCAACATGATTTTTACTACCATAATCTTACGATCGCATCGCAATCCTGACATGAGACATCATTGTAATGGGTTCTTCTAAGGGATTTGAGAAAGAATCAATTATCTTACTATCTTGAGTAGGAAAAGGATCCGTCAAGATAGAAGGCATTTGAGAACCTTTAATGATTTTTGAAACCTCTGCTCAATGTGGGCAGTCTTTGGTAAAATGATCCTTGTCGCAAATGAAACAAGGATAGCGAGGTTTACATTTTTCATCAGTAGATTCATTTTTATCTATTTTTTCTTTTGAATTTTGTTTGTTTTGCTTCTTCCCCTTCTTTTTATTACTGGATTTTGATTTGGTTGTAGATGATTCTACGACATGAATGCTGGCAGAAATTTCAGTGGAAGAATTTCTTGTTGGGGAATCAAGTAAAGTTATTATAGGAGAAGAATTCTTTGAAGATTTCTTCTTACTTTTAGTACTAACTGAACCAATCATACCATTATTAGCATGAGACCCTAAAGGAGCTGCAGTTATTTGACCATGTTTTGGAAGATCAGGGATTTTTTTCATGTAAAGTACTTGACTGTGTATAGATGAGGCCAAGGTACTAAGCCTGAGCAATGACTTGTGCTTCAGTGACAACTCCTCCCTTAGCTACATCTTTAGTGGTTTTGGGTAACAATGATTTAATGAACCATTCCGCTAAAATTTGATCCAAAATGAAAAATTTCACTAAACGCCTTCTACGTCGCCATTCATGAATATGATCAAAAATATATGTGGACATGGATTGTTTTAGTGAAGTTAATAGTTCCCTGCTATTGTCGTATCTGATAGGCAACTGAAAATGAGTTAAGAAAGAAGTGGCTAACTGATTGAAATTATAAAAAGAGGCTCATGGTAACTCAATGTACCATTTGGCAACATGACCAATAAGAGTTCGTTGAAAAATACACAATCGAATTGAATCATCAATGATTGAATTAAATGCACACCAGAGATGATAAGTCATAGCGTGATCTGATGGATCCTCTCCTGACTTACCCTCAAATTTTGGGATATCACTGGGAAACTTACTAGGCATTGGCGACCAATATGGAAGATAGTAAATCAGATCATTCGTAAGGTGTGACAAATAAAGTAAATCCAAAGTTGCAATAAATGGTAACTGACGGTTAGGGTCACGAAAACCTTGAGAAACAAAACCAGCTCTACGAGGAGGATATCCAGGATAACTTGTAATTGGATTCACATTAGGAATGTTATAACTTCCTGGAAAACCAGGATTAACCAGACCAAACTGTGGTTGTTGAGGCTATTGATAAGTATAGCCAGGATATGGTTGATACTAATAAACGGGGTTTTTTACAGTAGGACCAAATTGATATTGTCCTTGGTACGGTTGATAAGTGAATTGCGGTTGACTTGTGACAACTGTACTTGAACCAGCTTGTCCTGCAGGCATCTGGACCGAAGTCTGAACTATAGGTCCTGACTGTGGCACAAAGACTTTAGGAGTTTGCACTGATGCAGGGATAGTAGAAACCAAAGCTACAGATACTCCAAAAATAAGTGTGGTAGGTTGAACAGAAGTTGCAACAGTAGTTTGAGGTAGAGTCTGAGGTGAGCTAGGCCCAGGCTACTAAACTAAACTAGGTGCAAGGGTTTGAATAGTAGGTTGGATAGGTTGTTGGGTTGGACCAAAAACCAAAGGTTGTCCATGTTGATTAGGTAACTGCACATTAGGTTGCATAGTCTGTTGAGTTTGAGATGGATCCCACACCATATTCATTCCAGAGTATGGACCCATAAAAGGTTGTGCATATGAAGGACCATAACCTGGTTGAATGTAGGGCTGATAATTAAGTGGTACATTTCTAGCTCCTTGTAAAAATTATTGACCAGAAGGTGGTTGGAAACCTTTTGTTGGGTATGGACCTTGAGGTTGATCACCTTGAGGCACATAATGAAACTGGGGTTGAGCTTGAGGTATGTACTAAAATTGGGGTTGACCTTGAGATATATACTGAGTCTGGGTTGACCTTGACGTATGTACTATCCTGAAGGTATGTACTATCCTTAAGGTTGCCCCCCCAAGTGGTAACTGACTACCTTGAGGTTGCCCCCCAGGCGGTAACTAACTACCTTGTGGTTGCCCCCTAGGTGGTAACTGACTACCTTGAGATTTCCCCCTAGGCGGTAACTAACGACCTTGGGGTTTCCCCCCAGACAGTGACTAACTACCTTGGGATTACCCCCCAGGCAGTAACTGACTACCTTGGGGTTGCCCCCCAGGCAGTAACTGACTACCTTGGGGTTGCCCCCCAGGTGGTAACTGACTACATTCAATGCTTGAGTTCCATTACTACCAGTTGATAACTCATGTTCAATTTTTCGAGGAGATGCTCCTGAAAAAGTACCAGCGAGTGACTGGTACCCCGAAGGTACAGAAGGACCGCCATATAAAAATGTTTCCGGTGATTGAGAAAACATATATGACTGTCTTGACATGATCGATGGAGGATAATAACCTCTTGGTGTAGGATGAAAAGGAATTCAAGGTGGTGAAAAACTAAGACCCAGGTTTCCTAAAAAATCTGTCAATGATACATAACAAGCATCACTCCTAAAAGGCCTGTAGAATATTGATTCACACTTCCTAAGATTTAAAGTCTGTTGGTTTTCGGGAAGAGTTACGTCTTCATCTAGACTGACAAGTTCTTCAATAGAAATGAGGCCAGAAGGAAGATTTTGAGTAATGATGTTTCCTACCCTAGGTGAACTAAGACCACTAGAAGTTGGAGAAGCAAATCTTGAAGTTGGAGTAGCAGCAGGTTTAATGCCAGGCTCAGAAATTTCAGGTTCTTCAGCTAATTCATTGGAAGGAGAAATACTACTAGTAACTTTGGAAAATGAATTGGCTCTTGAATATACTCTGTTGTTTGTACTTGATACTCAGGTGAACAATTAAAGATGACTCTTTGGCTTCTAATGATCCATCTCTACTGTCACTAGGTGATACAAGGGCTCATAACCCTTCAAGCTGGCTTGGTGTATACTCAGGAGGTTTACGAGATTGTCTTGGTAATTCAACCACAATTAAATATTAATTAGTGACACAAAAACAAAGAAAAAATTCAATAAAACCACCTAAAATCTCTAAAGAAACAAATAGCTGAATCACACACCTAAAAATCTAAGAGTTCAAACCACACACAACCAGTAACTTTCCATACTAAAAACACTAGTTGGTGATGAAATCCAACGTAGTAGAAGTTTAATATAGAAAGGGCGGTTGGAATAGTCACCCTAACAACCTGCTTAATGAAACAGACTGGCACAAGTTTCTTCATAAAACCATCTCGAGTGAAGAGAACCGCCTAGAGAGTCCAAGTGAGTCTAGTTGACGTCTACTCCAGGTACAATGAGATCCTTCCTTCATCGTCACCTCAGGAAATACTCTTAATTTTATGGACACTAAGGTTACCAACAACAACAAATACAACTGGGGGAACAGTCTACGATCCGATCTACGCACAAGGGCAGAGTAACAAAGCTCAACCCCCTTGAAGACTCCTTGACATGGTCAATCCGAGGTTTACCAACAAGTGACCCCAGGCTCCTTGACAATGGTTAATCCAAGGTTTACCATTTATAATACGCGCAAATCTTCTATCTTTCCCAATGAAATAGAATTGATTGTCTCAAAGGTTCGGACATGATCTCATGATTGACTCCTTTAAGAGAAGCTTCCCAGAATGTATCAATTACAGTTGGATTTATTTCCTACCAAAAGATGTATCTACTTGTTTGTTTTAATTATCTTGGAGAGTTAATTACTCCCTACTCCAAGATACTAGCCTAAGCTATATTGGTGATAAGAGCCCTAGAAATAGAAAAGACTAATCGATCAATTTTAATTAAGCTTTGATTTTATGGGTTGTTCTTTAAGTCAATAGGTATGGAAATGAAACTTTGATGGTGTGAATATTTGACAACAAAAAACTAAAAAAAATGCACCTAAAATGATAAGTAATTCGTTTTTCTTTCAATGAAATTCTAGCTAAAAGAAAGAGTTTGAGAATGCAATTCTTTAAGAAACAATTCTTTCTTTCAACATGGAAATGGAAAGAAAATCTTTTTGTCTTTTTCAATAAGAACTCAAAATGAGACTAATAATTAATGCTCACAATAAATCCCTTTCCCTTTTTAAAACTCGAAACTACAAAAAAAAAAAAAACAATTTGTTTCAAAAGAGATCTACAAGTTCTAGAAAAACACTCAAAACTACAAAAACTAATTTTGAGATCTAAAAATTTTAAAATTCTAATTGAAAAAAAGCTTTAATTCTTTTTGAGGACATTTTGCTTAGTTGTTCAGTAAACTAAGGATTCATTTGTTCAGAATAACAAACCAATAAAAAACATCTAAATATGTTTTCTTTTGTAAAAATGAAATTCAAAACTTATAACAAAGTTTGTTCAAAGATTTGCAAGGAGAAAACTAAATCTATTTCTCACAAAGGATAGATTTCACAACCAAGTCAGACTCATCAAGAAGATGAAAAGACACTAGGCTGATCTAAGTTTTCCCACACTTTTGATATTTGAGTCACTACAGAGACCAAGTGAAAACCACTCCAGGCATGCAAAACTTCTAGAAAATGATCTAAAACAAAAATACCATCAGAACTCACTCACAAGAGATTTTTGATAGGAAGAATACAGATTTGGGTAGACACTAAAAGTCCTAAATGAAACATAAACTTAACTGGAAGAATATATTTTAGGTTTTTCAAAAAAATTTATAGGGTTCGCAGGTTCTAGAAGAAACAGGTTCGGTTCCCCTCTGTTTGCTAAAGGAAAAGTGCAGAGATGCTTGCACTGTCTGTAAAGAGGAAGTGCGGTCCCCTGAAAAATTCGAAAAAAACAAAAAATAATCAAGATTCAAAAAACTACCCAAGCGAGTATACATTAATCAAAAACCAGAGACGAAAACAATTTTCTCAAGTCAAAACAAAGGAAAACCAAAAATTAAAACTTCCCCAGTGGAGTCGCCAATTTGTTGGCCAGATAAATCGATCTTATGGACAAGATCGATCTCCCTAGTATCAAAAGATAGTCTAGCAACGAACAGACAAACAAATCTATCTTTCTCTAGACATATGCAATTTATAAATAAATATTATAAAGGTGATAAGACCCTACTTTACATCCAATGCTTATTCGTAGTAGCCATCCTTCAATCGTTTGAAAGAGTTATCTTTGAAGACCTGCAATCACAAACAAGAAAACATTAAATAGCACCTGCATAGAAAATATCATAAATCATGTCTATTATGGTGATCAAGGATTCCATAAAATAAATCATGAATCAATAGCTTATTGAGAAAAACAAACTTATTTGTATTAACTTTGAAGTAGAAGAACCTTACAACCTTTTAAGCCTTGATGTTGAATAAGCTCTTCCTGGAGTCCGAAACAGGAATTTATTTTGCTTTGATAAGCCTTGCACTCTTCCAAATGAGATCTTAGAGGTATGTAATCTCTCCTCATAAAAAATCAACTAAAGAAGACTAAGTTCCAACAGCATTTCACCTCAAAAATATTCAGCTTCTAACCTCCTCAGTAACTAGCCCAATGCTTATTTTTATAGTGCAGAGGAGGAGGTTACAGGTCCACCTATGAAGGGATAGAATCCTCCTTCAAAGAGGTAAGTTCCTCACATCAAGGGGTTAGCTCCTTAAGGTATGGGATGCATGAACCTTAAGAGAGTGAACTTGCCACCTCAAGATTCCTTCCAGAAGCTTCTAGAAATGACTAAAAATGAGTTTTTCAGAATATACTTGTGCCTTTTTAACTTTTACAGGAGTCTGCACCTTTAGCACAGAGACAGAGTGGTCACATGCGCAAGAGACATCGCCATTAGGTGTGGGACTGTAGGTAATGCAAAGAGAAAGCACGGAACTAGAGTTTTAATGACTTTGAGGGATTTTCTCTTACTTTCAAGGCTTGATATGAGGAACTGATGCTTCAAACCTACAGAGGGGGAAAGTATGAGTGGTAATGAACTCACATAGATAGCAGAATGTCAAGGTGACAATTTTTAGTGCAACATGAAATGATGCCTACATTAAACAATTGCGGCAAAACGGCTGCGCTTTTCTTTTTCAATCATGTAGTCTCTAGATTTGGTGTTCCACAGGCTATAGTCACAGATCATGGATTGCACTTTCACAATCACATGATGGTTGAATTGACTACCAAATTAGGATTGCCCCATGATAGTTCTACTCCATATTATCCGCAGGCTAACGGACAAGTTGAAGAATCAACAAAGTCGTGAAGCGCATGGTGCAGAGAATGATTGGAGTCCACAAATGGAATTGGCATTTAATCTTATTCTCGGCTCTGTGGGCATATAGGACATCAGTGAGAAATGTGACTAGATTTACACCCTTTCAATTGGTGTATGGTCTGGGAGCTGTCTTACCCATTCAGTGCGAAATTTCATCGCTCAATCTCGCAATCGATCTACTTCCCGAAACTTCGGAGGAAGAGGCTTGTTTCTTGGAACTAGTCCACTTGGATGAAACCTGTCGTGATGCTGCATTGGCTAACAAAGCTCATAAGAAACGTGTCAAGGTGCAATTTGACAAAAATTTCAAGCCTCGTGTCTTCTCAGAAGGTGATCTGGTCTTGCTATATGATCAAGACTCTAACAAATTGGGAGCAGGTAAGTTTGAACCATTATGGATGGGACCCTATGTTGTTAAATGGGTATTGATAAAAGGAGCCTTCAAGCTGGTTGATTATGACGGAATTCCACTGTCTCAACCCTGAAACAGGTTGTACCTTAAACGTTACTATGCTTGATTAAGTATAGTCAATGAGCAATGTTTTTGTAGGTTCAAGCTCGTTAAAAACTAAACCCACCAATGAGAAATTTTTTCACAAGGTTTAAGCTCGTTAAAAAATAAACCCAACAATGAGAAATGTTTCCACAAGGTTCAAGCTCATTAAAACATAAATCTGCCACTGATCATAGTTTCTCCCGATTCAAGCTCATTAAAAAATGAATCTACCCTTGATAAATAACCTTTGTGATTGCCCAACTATTAGCCTTTTGAGCCTTGGTTGTGTTCCTGCCATCACCTCCATTCTTTTTGCTGATCATATGCTTCCACTTGATTGTTTACCTTTTTGAGGAACAACTACGATGAGTGGTTCTGTTAGCCACCGTCTTCACATCACCATGTTTTGAGAAGTTCCAAGCTTACCTGGAACTAGTTGCTACCCTAAAACCCACTCGTTCCTCAAAAACGAGTCTATTTTAAACTCTTTTTAGACTTGTTAAATATGAAAAGATTGTCGAGCTATTGGCCTTTCCAGCTCATTAAAGTAAGGGGAAGCACCATCCCTCCTGTAAATTTTAATCTTTTTGTACATGAGTGATCATCCCACAAAAAGATCGAGCGCTTTTCTTTTTTGGCTCGCTAAAGTGATCAGAAAAGTCATCCCTTTTGTATTATTTTAATATTTTTCAGACTTAAGGGATTATGCTACAAAAAAGAACTGCTGGAGTTTCCTTTTCATCCGTTTTCAAACTCTATAAACATGAAAAGAACCAAGTTATCCTTGTTGTTAAACTCATTAAAACAATAGCAACAAACTTGTCCATATAGACAAGAACGAGTTTCACTGTCACTAGGCTCGCTAAAACATAGTGATAGGTTTTCCCGAAGGGTAAATTATGGAAAAATCACATTATATCCTCCTCAAGCTTGAAAAAAATAAAGAGGTACTGGTCAACAATGACTAGGGAAAAAGAGAAGAAAACTTGAAGAATTTTATTGGTAGTAGGTCGCTCTTGAACATAACACTTTCACTCCATCACCATGATTGAGTTAGGTTGGGTTATTCCATTCACCGGTCATATCACCATTGGTCCTCTGTACCATCCATTTCTTGGGGTTAACACTACCAATCCATATTAGTGTTGCCGATATGTTCAAGATAAGTCATTTAGAGAATTCACCATCCAGTTAATGCATCATCCATTGCAATGCCTTCACTCTCCATTTTTCATGACTGCCATTCCTGAACCTTGTATCATCAGATCGTTTTCAGCTCCAGAAAAATCATTTGGTTCATCTCGTGTCGTAGATGTGGTATACATCAAGGCCCTCCTACGATGGGTTAGTTGTTGTTGACATCAACTCATTATCCAAGAAGTTGACTTAGAAACAACCCTTTCAGTACTTTGAAGCTTGCATGCATTAATGGCAAGTTTCTCACTTCCAGCGACAAGTTTGCATCAACGACCTTCGACCAAAAGACTTTTCGTGGTGTTCAACATAAGCTCATATAATCACACCATGTGAATTGTACTATAGTACCTTGAGGGTCATTATCATTATCAGTTATTCCTCTCACCCCTGCTAACAGCTTACATTATTGGTCGGTAATCAAGAGATGTCTTTCCATGTTCGACTTCAGAACATCTTTTCACATGGATCGACTTGTACATTGGGTGAATATTGAACAAGTTTGAAGACCCCATATCTAGTTTCATCCATTTGGGCTGTGATATATTCAGGAATATAAAGACATAAAATGTACACAGAAGCTACACAGATGATCATCCAAGCTAAGGGATGATGACTCTACATATAGAGAATCACTAGTCTGCAACTGCATATGATTATCTGTCCTATGTACATGAAAATGAATTTATAAAGCTGAGCATGGGAATGCCCACCTCAGCTAGATCATGAAAATAATATGATGATGATGTATTTTATTGTATCTTATACAGGTCACCTTCCAGTTTGAATACCTCGATCCTCATGATAAAGCATTTCACCTGACATCAAAAGATTTACGACTTCATGCTTGAGGGGGAAACTGTTATAGATATATTTGGGCACTGCAACCCCAATCTTATATGTTAATAAAACAAGGGATCTTTAACCACTAAAAGTGTTGTTTCATACCCTAAAGGATCATATTCAACTGATTACGTCATTCCCCAGAAGTTCCACCTGAAAAGCCACTCAGAACTGGCCAAAACTGGACCATACTGACTACTCCACTATCAAGGTGCAATGCATACTGGCTCCTACATTGGCCAGGTGCGATGCATATTGAAGAGGCCTTTTGTAGGGTACGATGAGCGAGAATGGACAAATGTCTGAGACAATTTGCTAAGTGGATGCTCATGGAATCTTCTAGAACTTATCCTATGACACTTGCCTCTCTGAATTCGCCAAGGGATGAGTAAGAGATCAATGAAATCTCCAAGTGGAACCAAGAACTATGAGTGGAATGACACTGATCAAAAACCCAGAGCTGACTCACACCCTTTCAAGAAATCTATAAATGGATCCCTCATCTGAGGGATCTATAGGCTCGAATTTTGTAATTTGTAAGGAAGTGCTTCTGGTTTATCTTTGAGAAGAGACATTGTATTGTTGGGTGATCTTGCTTTTCATGAGGTGAAGAGGGCTTTGATGCTAGTAGGATGATTCCGGATCAGACAGTTGGGTTGTAATTCTCCCTTCTATTTTAATAAAGTTCTTTGAGTTTTCCTCCATACAATCATGTATTTGTGAATGCAATTGTATGTTCAATGTATTTATGATTCTGCATTGTTTATGATATTATAGATTGAGATGCTTTGATGGTGTTTTGTTACTTTGTCTCTACAGGTATTCTCTAAGCGGGACAAGTAGGAGAGGAGTTGCAAGCTCTATCAAGGGAGAGAGAAATCAAGCAAGGAGTCAAGCGAAAGATCTAGGTTGGTCCCCTTTTCTTCTCTCTTATCTATCATACATAAAGGAAATCACAAATTGCTTTGATTGTTTGTTTCTAAGATAGCTACCAATATTAGTGGGACTAGCAGATTGAAAAGATACTAGTTTTCTCATAAACAAAATGGTGACTCTGTTGGGGAGAAAGTAGTTTGTTTTTTTGTTTTTGTTGTTTGCTTTATAAACTACAGATGGAGCCTAAAGTTAGCTAGATAGCCTTTGAACTACTCTTGCTATGCAATTACAAAGTAGATGAATGTTGCTTCAGTCAATCTCTAGGTTAGTTTATGAACTGAACATATGACTTACAAGCATTCTAAATGCCCTTGTGGTACCTCAATAACCTTCTAAGATCATACCCCTATACTTTTTTCTTTAATGTCCATAATATCTTAGCCTAAATCACTGAACTCAACTGCAAATTTGAGAAAAAACCCACCTCAGTTTCACTCCCTGGCCCATCGCACTGTCTATCACTGGAAGCGAGTATGCATCGCACCTCCCATGTGTAGAAGGTGAGATGCATCCCAGTTTTTGTGAAGCACAGGTGTGATGACTGAGTAATCCTATTTATTTTCTTGAAGTTTGGGTTTTTGGTCTTTGTTTTCAGCTCTATTCGGTTGTTTTGCTGCTTATGATCAGTATCTCATTGTTGAAGCCTCCTTCCTTTACATTGTTCAGCCTCCATTGATTAGGATTAGTAAATGTTTTTATGTATTTGTCCATCATTTATGATCCTTTGTCAAAATTAGCTTAATCGAACTATCCTTTTGATGCAAAAAAATGTCGTAACTATCATTTTGAGTCAAAAAGAAGAGTGCCATAAAGTCTTCCTACTCTAGACAGTCGATTGTACTTTTGTCATTGTATTTGATTTGAATTGTTAATATTTGAAGTGTCAAAAGCAGTTTCCTATTCGAAATCGAAAAGTGTCATTTAGTCTTCCTTTCATTTTGAAAAGAAATTGTCGAAATGTCGCTTTGAAGAAAATATTTCAGATCTATACTTAGTTTTCCTTTTTTGGCATTCTTTACATTAAAGGGAACAAAAAAAAAATACATGCATTTGCATTTTCATTTAGACTGTGTTAAGAATGATTTAGGAAAAGTTCATTTAGTGTGTGCTCTTTTCTCTCTATTTGAAAGAATCGAAATCTTCTTTCCTTAGTAGCTAGGATTTTCATTGCTAAAAGAAAATAATGATTGTTTATCATTTTAGATTGCATATTTAGGAATTTTACATCTACATCATGTGGTGAACCTTGAAAGACAAACTTCTAAACAAGATCAACTTTAAAATAAATCTCAATTAACATAAAAATGATTTGGAACCTAATGCAACACATCTAGAGGTCCAGGCTAGAGACACGTTTTGGTGTCATAAAACCTAGTAACTATCATTTTCATCGAAGCTTGAGTGATTACTCCTCTTTGATACGACAAGTGCTAGTATAGAATTGTGCTCCCTATACCGTCGAGTATATATTGGGAGACCACAATAGGTTGATATCCTTTATCCATAGGAAGCCATGTCTATCGCCCTATCGATTGCAATGCACTGAACACAACATTTGGGAAGATTGATTGTTGTACGTAAGTTCTTATTAATTTCTCTTTAATTTACCACCAAGGTGTATATTGCAGTTTTACGATTGGTTTGGTAATCCCTCTGTCTAGATTTCCAGAGTAGTCAATTTTGTTCCTTTTCGACTCCTTAAAAGAAAAGGTCCATCTAAGCACTTGTCACTTCAGGCTCATTAAAAATCGAAGGCGACTAGAGTCATCTTTAGCTTTTTCTCGAATCTTAAAAATTGAAAAAGAAAAGTTGTGCCAAAGCGTCATTAAAATTTATTTAATTTAGAATAACATCCTTGTTCCTTCATTGATCTTAGGTTGAGGTAATGGAGTACACCAATCAAGGAATCCCTCTCGAGGGGAATCCTAGTCCATTTTCCTTTTGGGGAAATATTGGTGCTCCGTATATGGCCACATTGTCCCTTCTAGGAATCACAATTGGTCTGCCGGTATGGCTATTCTCAACCTTTGTCGTTCAAAATATCATGATTCCTCAACAATCGAATCAACAACCAGTTAATACTGAAGTTGACCCTTTGCCTTCTACTTCGTTTGTTTCTGCCTCCCCTTCTTCCTCTTCGCTTGGTGAAAGTAGTGATGCTAGTAACTAGGTGACCGAGAAGAAGAAGAAAGGGAAGGAGAAAAAGAAGAAGTCAGTTAAGCAAGGGGGCAACCGTGTAGCATCTCGTGAAAATCTACACAACAAACTTTCCAAACACAGATCTCCATGCATAATTTTCAAGGGAGACCACCTTCATCGAGAATGTCCATGCATCCCTTAGACCTTGAGAGAATGGTCTCCCTGTTCGCACCATCAGGTGTCATCAACCTTTGGCGATCATGTTGACAGCACACCATCAACTAGTAATAGTGAAGTCAATGGACATAAAGGAAAGGTCAAATTTACATGTAGGTTATGTGAAGGTAATCATGCTCTTCATTGTTTTCCCTTTATGGATGAAGCCAAAAGAGTCTTGGATAACCGTCTTGCTTCACTGCAGCGACTCCCATGAGGATACAGAAAGCTCTCCCCAAGTACTTTACTAGTTGAAAATCCGACTGACATGACTCAACCGTCAGTTGAAACACCTATCGTTGAGAGTGAACCTTCTGGGTCCATACCAAACCAAAGTCAGCAGGTTGAGATGGCAGTCAACTCGGTATTACTGTCAGAAGGTCTGCCTTCAAATCATACAATTTCCAAAGAGAATGAGAACAAAACCATTCAAATTCTTTTTGTTAATACAGAGTCTGATGAACTTGGGAGCAATCCGCCTATTCCTTTACAACAGGAGGAAAACTCCCCAGTTCAAGGGGTTGATCAAGCCGTTTATCCAATACCCCCTCAAAGCAGTTTAGTCATTTCCTTTGATTGGAATCAACTAGCAAGACCCCGCCTTCCATCTAATGTACCATTTTGGATCATAGTACAAGTTTACAAAATGATCGTGTTTGGCACTATCATAGATGAAGGGGCTTCAGTGAGTATCCTTTCCTCGACTACTTGGAAAGTGCTTGGTTCACCATCACTTATGCTTGTGACACAAAATTTGTTAGGCTTTAACAAAGGAACAAGTCAACCATTAGGGATCCTTTCGAAGTTGTTGATAACTTTGAAAAGGAAAACCATTCACTTGAGCGTGATGGTAGTCCAGGGACCATTAGATTACAATCTACTTCTTGGACGTGACTACATGTATAGCATGGAATCTATTGTTTCCACACTCTTTCGAGTGATGTGTTTCCCACATGAAGGAAAAATGGTACAACTTATCGACCAAGTTTCATTCCCCAGTTCAAACACAACTCCAAGTCAAACATCATCCCTAAACGGTCTCTTTGCATCAAGAGTATTTCGGTGAATGTAATGAAGTTTAGGGGGCATGCATCCTTGTCCATCCAGATGAACCTAGGTGAAAATATAGGTTTCCCTATAGGTTATGTGATCAGGTTGAAATAGCCATTTCCTTGTAGGTTATGTGATTGGTCTAAAACACCATTTCCTTGTAGGTTATGTGATTGGTCTGAAACAATCATTTCCTTGTAGGTTATGTGATTGGTCTAAAACACCATTTCCTCATAGGTTATGTGATTGGTCTAAAACGCCATTCACTTTTGTCCACTATGTGGACAAGGCCAAGGAAGTGTTTTGTCTAACCGTGGATGAAACAATCCTACTTAACTGCAGTGACTTCCATATGGTTACCTGGAAACTCTCCTTTTCTCAATGCATGGGGGCATACAAACCTTTTTATGTAAGAAAAAAGTGACCAATTTCATTTCTTATCTTTTTAGATTTTTTAGCTTTTTAGTTTTAACTTCTTAGGTTAGGCGGTTAGTCCGGAAATGTCTACACACCAAACAGACCAAAGGAAGGGTTTTGTCTAGACAGAAGACAAAACCATCCTACCTAACCTTAGTAGTTCCTTAGCTTTTTAGTTTTCTAGCTTTGTAGTTTGGTCGTTTCTAGCCTACATAAAAAGGCAATGAACATATGTTATCGTAGAGTTCAAGCTCACTGAAAAATGAACCTACCAATGAGAGACATCTTCAAATGACTGGTACGAGAAATGTTTCTGCAAGGTTCAAGCTTGTTAAAAAATAAAACTGCCACTGAGCATATGTTCCCAAAGAGTTCAAGCTCATTAAAAAATGAACTCACCTTCAGTAAATAACCATTTTGATTGCCATTCTATTTGCCTTTCTAACCTTGGTTGTGTTCTTTCCATCACCTCCATCCATTTTGCTAATCATACGCTCCACTTGATTGTTTACCATTTTGAGGAACAACTGCGATGAGTGGTCCTGTTAGCCAATCTCTTCACACCACCATGTTTTGAGAAGTTCCAAGATTACCTGGAACCCGTTTGCTACCCTAAACGCCACTCGTTCCTCAAAAAGAGTCTACTTTAAACTCTTTTCAGACTTGCTAAATATGAAAAGATGGTCGAGCAATTGGCCTCTCCAGCTTGTTAAAGTGATTGGAAGTGCCATCCCTCCTGTATTTTAATATTTTTGGACCTGAGGGATTATCCCACAAAAAGATCGAGCACTTGTCCTTTTCGGCTCACTAAAGTGATTTGAAAAGTCATCCCTTTTGTATTATTTTAATCTTTTTTCAGACTCAAGGGATTATGATATGAAAAAGAACTATTGGAGTTTTCTTCTCATCCCTTTTCAAACTCTCTAAACATGAAAAGTACCGAGTTGTCTTTGTTGTTAAACTTGTTAAAACAATAGCGACAAACTTGTCCATCTAGATAAGAACGAGTTTCACTATTTCTAGGCTTGCTAAAACATAGCGATAGGTTTTCCAGAAAGGAAAATTATAGAACAGGCATATGTTATCCTCCTCAAGCTTGACAAAAATAAAGAGGTACCTGTCAGCAATGACTGGGGAAAAAGGAAAGAAAACTTGAAGAATTTTATTAGTAGCAGGTCACTCTTGAACATGACACTTTCACTCCATAACCATGATTGAGTTGGGTTGGGTTATTCTGTTCATCGGTCATATCACCATTGGTCCTCTGTACCATCCATCTTTTGGGGTTAGCACTACCAATCCATCTCAGTGTCGCTGATATGTTCAAGAGAAGTCATTCAGATAATTCACCATCCAGCTAATGCCTCATCCACTGCAATACCTTCACCCTCTATTTTTCATGACCGTCATTCCTGAACCTTGTATCATCAAATTGTTTTCACCTCTAGAAAAATCATTTGCTTCATTTTGTGTCATAGATGTGGGATACATCAAGGCCCTCCTACGAGAAGTCACTTCTTGTCGACATTAGCTCATTATCCAAGAAGTTTACTTAGAAACAACCCTTTCAGTACTTTGAAGCTTGCATGCCTCAATGGAAAGCTTCTCACTTTCGTCGACAGGTTTACAACAATGGCCTTTGACCAAAAGATTTTACATGGTGTTCGACATTGGATCATATATTCACACCATGTGAATTGTACTATAGTACCTTGAGGATCATTATCATTATCGGTGATTCCTCTCGCACCTGTTAACAACTCACAACATTGGTTGGTAATCAGGCAATGCCCTTCCATGTTCGACTTCAAGACATCTTTTGACATGGATCGACTTGTACATTGAGCGAAGATTGAACAAGTTTGAAGTGCCCGGGTCTAGTTTCATCCATCTAGGTTGTGATATATTTAGGAATATAAAGGGATCAAATGTACACAGAAGATGCATAGATGATCATCCAAGCTTAGGGATGATGACTCCACATATAAAAATCACAAGTCTGCAACTGCAGACGATTATCTATCCTATGTACATGAAAATGAATTTATAAAGTTGAGCATGGGAATTCTCACCTCAATTAGATCATGAAAATAATATGATTATGATGTATTGTATTGTATCTTATATAGGTCACCTTCCAATTTGAATACCTTGGATCCTCATGATAAAGCATTTCACCTGACATCAAAAGATTTATGACCTCATGCTTTAGGGGGCAACTATTATAGACATATTTGGGAAATTCAGCCCCAATCATATATGTCGATAAACCAAGGGCTCTTCAACCACTAAAAGTGTTGTTTCATACCCTAAAGTATCGTGGTCAACTAATTCCATCATTTCCCAGAAGTTCCACCTGAAAAACCACTCAGGACTGGCCAAAATTGGACCATACTGACTGCTCCTTTGTAAAGGTGCGATGCATACTAGCTCCTACACTAGCTATGTGCGATGCATACTAAAGAGGCCTTCTATAGGGTGCGATGAGTGAGAATGGACAAATGGATGAGACAGTTTGCTAAGTGGATGCTCATGGAATCTTCTAGAAACTTCTCCTATGACACTTGCCTCTCTGAATTTTCCCAAGGATGAGTAAGAGATCAATGAAATCTCCAAGTGGAACCAATAACTATGAGTGGAATGACACTAATCAAAAACCCAAAGCTGACTCACATGCTTTCAAGACATCTATAAATGGATCCCTCATCTGAGAGATCTATAGGCTCGAATTTTGTAATTTGTAAGTAAGTGTTGTTGGTTTATCTTTGAGAAGAGACATTGCATTGTTGGGTGATCTTGGTTTTCATGAGGTGAAGAGGGCTTTGATGCTGGGAGGATGATGTTGGATTAGATAGCTAGGTTGTAATTCTCCCTTCTATTTAAATAAAGTTCTTTGAGTTTTCCTCCATAGAATCATGTATTTGTGAATCTTGTTATTTGTGAATGCAATTGTATGTTCAATGTATTTCTGATTCTACATTATTTATGATATTATAGATTGAGATGCTTTGATGGTGTTTTGTTACTTTGTCTCTATAGGTATTCTCTAAGCGAGACAAGTAGGAGAGGAGTTGCAAGCTCTATCAAGGGAGAGAGAAATCGAGCAAGGAGTCAAGTGGAAGATCTAGGTTGGTCCCCTTTGTTTCTCTCTTATCTATCATACATAAAGGAAACCACAAATTGCTTTGATTATTTGTTTCTAAGATAGCTACCAATCTTAGTGGGACTAGCAGATCAAAAAGACACTAGTTTTCAAGAAAACAAAATGGTGACTCTGCTGGGGAACGAATAGTTTTTTTGTTTTTTGTTATTGTTTGCTTTATAAACTACAGATGGATCTTGAAGTTATCCAGATAGCCTTCAAACTGCTCTTGCTATGCAATTGCAAAGTAGATGAATGCTGCTTCAGTCAATCTCTGGGTTAGTTTATGAACTAAACATCTAACTTACAAGCATTCTAAATGCCCTTGTGGTAGCTCAATAACCTCCTAAGATCATATCCCTGTACTTTTTTCTTTACTGTTCATAATAGCTCAGCCTAAATCACTGAACTTAGTTGCAAATTTGACCAAAAACCAAACTCAGTTTCACTCCCTCGCCCATCACACTGTCTATCACTAGAAGCCAGTATGCATCGTACCTCCCATGTGTAGCAGGTGATATGCATCCCTATTTCTATGAAGCACAGGTGCGATGACTGAGTAATCCTATTTCTCTCCTTGAAATTTGGTTTTTGTCCTTGTTTTCAGCTCTATTTGATTGTGTTGTTGCTTATGACCTATATCTCATTGTTGAAGCCTCCTTTCTTAACATAGTTTAGCCTCCATTGATTAGGATTAGTAAATGTTTTTATGTATTTGTCTACCATTTACGATCCTTAGTCAAAAGTAGCTTAATCAAACTGTCGTTTTTTGATGCAAAAAAGTGTTGTAACTATCATTTTGAGTCAAAAAGAAGAGTGTCGTAAAGTCTTCCTCCTCTAGATAGTCGATTGTACTTTTGTCATTGTATTTGATTTGAATTGTTAATATTTGAAGTGTCGAAAGTAGTTTTCTATTCAAAATCAAAAAGTGTTGTTTGAGTCTTCCTTTTCATTTTGAAAAAGAAAATTTTGAAATGTTGCTTTGAAGAAAATATTTCAGATCTATACTTAGTTTTCCATTTTGGCATTCTTTACATTAAAGGGAAAAGAAAACAAATACATGCATTTTCATTTGCATTTAGACTGTGTGTGAAGAATGATTTAGGAAAAGTGCATTTAGTGTGTGCTCTTTGCTCTCTATTTGAAAAAATCGTAATCTTCTTTCCTTAGTAGCTAGGATTTTCATTGCTAAAAGAAAACAATGATTGTTTATCATTTTAAATTACATATTTAGGAATTTTACATCTACATCACATGATGAACCTTGAAAGACAAAGTTCTAAACAAGATCAACTCTAAAATAAATCTCAATAAACTTAACAACACTTTGGAACCTAATGCAACACATCTAGAGGTCTAGGCTAGAGACGTGTTCTGGTGTCGTAAAATCTAGTAACTATCATTTTCATCGAAGGTTGGGTGATTCCTCCTCTTTGATATGACAAGTGCTTGCATGGACTTGTGCCCCCATATCGTCGAGTATATATTGGGAGACTGCAATAGGTTGAAATCCTTTATCCATAGGAAGTCGTGTCTACCGCCCTATTGATCGCAATGCACTGAACACAACATTCGGGAAGATCGATTGCCATACATAATTCCTTGGTAATTTCTGTTTAATTTACCACCAACGTGTATATTGCACTTTTGCGATTGGTTTGGTAATCCCTCTGTCTAGATTTCCAGAGTAGTCACTTTCATTCCTTTTCGACTCATTAAAAGAAAAGGTCCATTTGAGCTCTTGTCACTTTAGGCTCATTAAAAATAAAAGGCAACTAGAGTCATCCTTAGCTTTGTCTCGACTCTTAAAAATTGAAAAGAAAAGTTGTGTCAAAGCATCATTAAAATTTATTTAATTCAGAGTAACATCATTTTCCCCTTAATTTTGAGTTGATCAAGTAATCTGAAATCATGGAAGAAAGTCAATCAAAACCTCGTCGTTCGCAGAGACTAACGAATCAATTGTCTTTGACTTTGGAAACGAAACCATTCCGTGAAAAATGGTCTCGTTTCACTGAGTCCAATTCACTTGATTTATTTGAAACTTGTGTTTCAAAATCGTCAGAGACTACAATTACTCTGATCATTTCTGGTACATCTTCCTTTACAGAAGAAGTTCAAAATTTACAAGAGGACATTAGAACTGATCCTAGTGTAACGGTAGACACTTCTATACCTGAAACAACTCCATCTAGAGCTAATCCAGAAACAGAAGTTCACTTACCTGGACATCTAGAATATGAGTTCCAGAATTCAGAAGGTGTCACCCTCCAGTGTCTATTACTACATAAGCTATACCTTATTTGGCTCCAGAAATATTTTATAGACCCGACAGTCTACCTCTTCCACCTGGACTGACTGTTATAGAAGAGATAGTAGAGGATCTTCCATCCAGTGCCCCATTACATTTTGGAATTGGGATCCACTTATATCCTTCTACTCCTAAAGTTAGTTCTTTTAATCATCCTTCATCGCAAGTTCCTGTCGAATCACTAGGAAATATTTTGGATAGACTAAATATGTCTAAGCAACCATCAACATATAGGACTGCGGCATCTGATACAACCATAGTAGAACTTCCTGCTGCTATTCCTATGATGTTTGCTGGTATACCATCTGTCCCAACTAGTTATCAATCATTAGATGGAGTCCACCCAGGGACTGTTTTGACGATATGGTCTATTCTTATTTGTTCATTCGGGATCCTATCTGGCATTTCTTATGTTGAAACTTAGCAAATTGATCCTGCATACCAGTTTCAATTTCGAAAGCCTAGTATTCAAAGACCGATCTATACTTTGAGCACTAGATTGCCACCATATGGGGGGCAGTATGATTTTTCATTGTTCCCTCCTAAAGAACAACCATATGAGAGTTCACAACAAAATTCAGGTCAAACTGGAATTACATCCAGTGGTTGGGTACCAATACTACCTCAATAGCCAAGGGTTGTATATTCAATGCAACCAGCTCAACGTGTGTCGAATATTACTACTACACCTACTATTGTGACAGTGTCACAAGTACAAGCACTGCTTGTTGTATGTCAACCTCAATTACATTAGGTTGCAATACAACAACTCTTGTCTCTACGGCTCAATCAAAACCTCAGATTAGTGCTTCCTTAACTGGAATGACTCAGGCTCAAACGGGTACTATCACTCCACATCTTGGTCAATCATCTAGTATTGGGCAACATCAAATGGTCCAACAACCATGGCTAGTACAATATTAACAACCACAATTCTAGCAAGCTTACTTAGGACCTAAGCAACAAGGCTTTGTAGGTAATGGGCAACCGCATTTTCAAAACGGTTATCAACAACCATACTATAATGGTTATGCCCATCAACCTTATCAAAGTTATCACCATCAGATACATTATGTTGGTATGCAAAGACCTACTACTTAGGCGATCCAATCTTATCCTGGGTATGCTTCTCCAAACTTGAATCAACAGTTGCCTTTTGTAGCGACTCTAGAATTACCAGATTTGAACCGGCTGATGAATGATCTAGTTGCATACGCCCCTTGGTTGTTGGTGATTCCTAAATTCAATGGAAATCCAAGTGAAGATCCGTCGAATCATGTAATGACTTTTTATTTGTGGTGCTCATCTAACACCCTAAATGATGATTCGATTAGGTTTTGCATTTTTCAGTGAACGTTAACTGGTCCAACAGCGAAATGGTATATTGAATTGCCTAGAGCTTTGTTTGATAACTTCAGTGCCCTTGCCACTACTTTTCTAACCCACTTTCAGTTACCCATAAGGTACAAAACGGGAATAGAACTCCTTACCAACTTTAAATAGACAACAACCACCCACATATCTGATCATATTCATGAGTGGCAATGTTTTCGTCGAATGGTAAAGACGTATGTTCCTGATCACCTTCTAGTTGAGTGGTTTATTAAGTCATTATTGCCTTACATTACTAAGGATGTGGCGAAAGGAGGAGTTGTCACTGAAGAGAAAGTCATTACTTGTGCTCAATATTTGGACTTGATTATACTCATTCCGGCACGCTCTACGACAAAATTCTTGATGCTTCTACACCAGAATTTTCCATTCCTCCCCCTCCTAATCGAACAGGGACTCTCATGCCAGCAATGGCGTGATTGGTACCTCAAGTACGCAAACCGCAAAGGCCCCATCTTGTAAATCCCTTGCAGTTTCTAATCAAAAAGAAAATGATAAACCTCTTGCCTCGGAGATTAATGCAGTGTCATTTGAGAAGGGAAAGAATCCAAAGCAACCAGGGGGAAAGAAGAAAGGGAAAAATAATAAGAAGAAATAGGAAAATTCAACTCCTAAAAAATCTTCTGAATACCCTACTGGGCGAAAGAAATCTAATCAGCCATGTTTCATATGTAATGAGGACCACTATACTAGAGATTGTCCACATTGAGCTGAGGTCATGAAATTTTTAAAGACTTCAAGTACCTCAACAGTATTGACTGATCTATTTCCAAACTCATACACTAATTTGGTTGCTATTGATCATGCTTCCCCATCCCAAGTGCTTATGCTATCCATTTCAAAACAACAAAATTATGCTTTGATATCGACAAGGAATAAAGATTATGGGAATCCATAGTTGTCGAACAACAAGGCTACAGATCAACCCAGTAGTTTGACAACAACTTCTTCAAAAGTTGTTCCGCCCATCATTCCTAAATTAACTATAAATCCACCAAAGTGAGTAGTACATAAATTGACACTTAATCCTCATGCCTGAGTAGCACAAAATTATAACATAGTGGAGGATCTGGCTCAATTACCATTCGCTATGTCAACACTTGAAGTACTGCAGAATTGCTGCTCCCAAAAGCAAGCTTTGTTATCAGCAATAGGTGGGATTGACCCAGCAGATTCAAATCTTGTGGCCTTTATGTTAAGTTATTGTACGTTATATGCTTATAACAGTTTACTTCTTTTTCTTATTATATTCCATAGATTAGCAATCACATGTACATAAAGTAAAGTGTAGATAGAACATTAAACAATCGACAGAAAACAAGCCAAGATAAGAGACACAAGATGTGGCAGCTAGCCAAGGAAAAACCCCACAATGTGTGGGGAAACCCTTTGATCAAATCTTCTTTTTCCTTCAATAATGTTCAGCAAAGGAATAAATAGATACAACTAAATCTAATTTATATCAGTGTAGCAAACCCATAGATTTACGGCATCGAGACATTAGCGGCTTCATCATCAAACGATAGGGCAGACAGAATATTCACAAAAACGACCGACCGTCAGATCAGTTGATTACACCACCAAAAGTTGCAGCTTCCACAGGGACGGTTCAGATGAAACCTAGATTGTGTAGTTCAGAAATGAAGGAATCATTCTAAGTCCACGATAGATCAAACTTTACTTCTGCAAGTAGTAGTTAGGTTCCTATATCAATAGGTTTCATCTTTCATGATTGACAGTGGAAGGGCTAAATATGTTCATCATTGCAGGCTGCAAAGGTTCCATATTTTGTGTACATACTACAAAAAAATTAAAAAATGAAAAGAGGGTATGCCTTGAAAGAATAATCAAAGGGAAAGAAAATCAAATGGTCAAGAGAAAAATGAAAATGAACCCCAAGCTAAAGACCAGGAAAGTGGCCAGTAAAAATACCACTACTAATCTCATTTGGCAGTGTCATGTTATCCAAGTACTGCTACTAATCACACTTGATGGATGGCCAACAATCTAAACTGGACCATGCCATGGTTAAATTGCTTGCTGCAAAATAGAGAATGTTCCCTGACCAAACAGCTCAAGCTTGGCAGATGACTAGCGAGGTAGAGAAATAAAGGTGCCCAACTGCTTAATCTGGGGCCTTAGAATAAATAAGGGTAGATATTAGATACGAGGGCAGTCAAAAGAAAAAGAGGAAGATTAGGGTCTGCTAATTCAAGTGCACCCACTTTAATAAAAAAAAATGTTAGGATTACTAGGATGGGTAAGTAGTGCAAGGTTGCAGAAATGGAGAGCCACCACCAATTGGCTTATTAAGTGTAAAAACTTATACCACTCAAGGTGTGGGCATCAAAAACAAAGAGTGGAGGACAAACATTGGAAGCATGTCTAACTTCCCCAGTTTCCCCCAAAAAATCATTTTTTACTAACACTCCCAAGGGCCTTGAGATCTGCTCAGGTGTCCAGTTCCACTCCATTACATCACAAACTACTTGGTCAAGCCATGAAATTCAAACATGAAAAGAAGCCACATTTCTTGTGTAAAACATCCTTTTTCATCATTTCATTTGTCCTCAAAATCCTAAGTTAAGTTTCACTTATCTAAACTTGGCTTCACCCCTTCATTCACCTCACAAACCATACTAATCACTAATTGGCTCCCCAACTCCCCCCTACCCCTAATCCTATTACAATCTAGTTGAAAGTCTCCCAAAAAATACCTATAGATACCCTCCCCCAAGTGCTATAGCCATAAAACCTTCCTTGGGAAATATCAACCCCTCAAGGGTTAGTATTAGCCCTAAAAACATCCTAAAAACTATGGGTTTGGCCAAAAACTATGGTCAAAAGGCAAAGAAATTAATTTTCCCGCCCTCATTTACCCTTTTCCCCCTTTCCTCCGCCCTAAACCCGTTTACTATAAAGTTTTAAATAAAAAACTTTTTAATAAAGTGCACGTAGAACCCTTAACCTAAGGTTTCTACCCACCCCGCGCGCCCGATATAATTTAACATATTTTAATATATGCGGCGGGTCACCATGACATAACGTGGCGGCACATCACAATCGCCGCCCGCCGTGCGATCTCCCGCCCCGCCCATCCTACGGTGGGCGGTCGATCTTCAACCAGAACTGCTCGACCTTTTGCGTCCGGGGGATGGGCGGTATTGTCGCCGTACCCCCGCCACGTGTCAGGCGCCCGGGTTGTTCACTGCCACCCCCACCCCCCCCCCCGCCCTCCAAACAGCTTACCACCAAGGACCCCTCCAGGGAAACCACTTACCACTTTCCTCCCACGCTGACGTCACGCCCCCGTCAGCGTGACGTCACCCCACTTTGCCGCCACCAGGCCTCCACGTCACCCCTGGCCCCCGCGTCGCCCTGTCCACCCTGCCACTGTGTCAGTGCCACCTGGGCACCCACGTCACCTGCCACGTCACCTATCTGTACTCAGGCCCATGATGACGTCAGCATGACGTCATCATAAAAAGGCGCCAATTTGCCAAAAATGCATAAAAGGGCGTCAAAAAACCGTTATTTCGCATTATTTTATACGACGCCTGGAGCTCCTCTGAAAGTGAAATTCATCTTCCAATAGTCAAAAAGCAAAAGCTATCTGCCAAAGTTGTTGCCGCCTCCATTGTCAACCCAACTACCTGCAATTCAGCCAATTCGACCGGTGCAAACACCTGGTACGCCATAAAACCAGGTATTTTGCCGCAGGCACCCTCTCTTGTCCTCTGTTCTCCATGTAATCCTGTTTTCCTGCTTAAAATAACTCAGTTAAAGGACCCACATTGTTGAAATTCACCTCTAAAATCTACCTAAAAACCTCTGAAACCCTTGCATGATGGAAGTCTCAAGGAAACCCGTGACCCTCGGTGAAATTTACCATTTTTCACAAGAAGCAACTAAAAAAGCCGAGCCACTGGCTAGAAGACTGAATTGACAAAGTTCCCCCATCCCTGCTAAAACAACTCTCTGCAAATAACCAGCTAACCAGCTCAAAAACACTCTGGTTCCTCAAAACAGAGTGCCCCATAGATTCATTAAGCCTGTGACAGCCTCCTTGCACTGCCAAACTGCTCACTGCAAACAGAGAGCAGTAAGCCATTCCTCAACATTCACATCAAGCTTAAATTACAGTAAACCACCAGCAAAAGAAAGACAATGGCCACTCCAGCTTCTCTGGATGTATTGCCTATAAATCCACCTAATAGAGAGCTAGAAGCTATACCACTAGTGGACAGTGATGCCCTCATCACAGACTTTGTGGCAGAGAGAAACCACTTGCAAACATATTGCCAATTAAGAAACAGTCACTTGGACAACAGTGACCTGTATGGGGTCTGGCAATCTAATCTACCCACCTACTTCCTGCCTCCTGTGAACTTTTTCCCTGAGATCATCCACCTATGTGCAGAGAACTATGACCAGAAACTCAAGGCTGTGAAGTCTCCATCTGGGAGCATCCTCTTCTATATAACTCTAGATTCCATCAACCAGATGCTCAACTACAAGCAGACCCAGTTGCTATACCCCTTCTCCATGAACTATTTGCTAGATGAAGGCTCCAAACTTTCTAGTGCAGACATTACTGCCATAGCCAGGAAATTCATGAAGGCAGACTGCCAACCTTCTCGGCCACCTCCTTTCTCCTATGCAGATTTCAATGAGGTTGGCAAGCTACTAGTAGATATGCTGACCTCTGTGCTGGGGTTCACCACAAACAAACATGTTGATCTAACTGTGCTGGTCATGCTCTCTGCATACAGCCTTATGAAGCCCCCTGCTATGAAATACAATTATGCCAAGTACATTGCCAATAAGATACATGATCAATTGACAAGGCTGGATAGGGAGGAAATATTCAAATATTCCTCATACATCTATCACTTATTCTTATACTACCAGACAGATTGCTTCCAGTGCTCAATCAGGAAGCTGGACTCACAGGGTGAGAGAAGGTCTGTGATCTTCTGGTCTTCAGTCTTCCACCAAGTCCAGAATTCCCCCTACTCATATTGTGAATTCATTGATCAGTTTGTGTATCAAGTCACATGCCTTTTAAAAAGGACTCCTCCTATCAGATTGTCTAAGGATATGCAGAAAATCTTGCAGCTATCCAGAAGCTACAAAATTGGTGATTGGTACTTATACCAAAACCACACTGTCATCAGAATTTATGGTTGTGAGCTATGTCCCTACAGGCTCCCAAAGTATGTCCCTATGAGGCTGTTTGCCCTGGAGTACTATAGACAGCTTATAAACTCTGACCTAACACACTTTCATAGTGCCAAGAAGAAAGCCAACCTAAAGTTCAGGGACCACCTAGGCCCATTCACCATGAACAAAAAAGATGGTTGGCAAGAAGCTGACCAAATACTGGGACAACAGCTCAAACTCAAGAGAAGCTTCTGGTGGGTCCCTTATGACCCTGAGGGTTTCATCAGTGCCAGGAGGGTTAAATATAGGCTGCTAGCCTATAAGCATTGCCCACTCCCTCAAGTACAACAATTTGCTAATCAAGATGAATGGGTGCCTGAATCAATAGTAGAGGAATTGACTCAGGAAGAAATAATGGAGCAGAATGTAAAGGACTGTAAAAAACTCTTGACTTAGACTCTTGTAAACAGGTCTTGTTCAAGAAACCAGTCCAAGCAGGAGAAGACACCTCTACTGCCCCAGCTGCACAGCACATCCAGCAGGCTCCAGCAACAACAATCACAACAAAAGGAAGGAGAAGATGGATGAACAACAAGAGGTGGAAACAGGGCAGCCTAGTACTTCAAAGGACCAGCAATCAGGACAGGCCCCTCCCCAGCAAAATGAACAAATTCAAAACCCAGTTTTGCAGACTCCTCTCAATGATGAGAGAGGGAAAAAGAGAGACAGACAAGAAATCACACCTCCAATAGGGTCATCACAGCAACCAGAGGCCAAGAGGCCGAGGGTAGACCCTGAAGCAGAAGAAGGAGACATAAGTGAAGAGCTGGCAGAAAGCCAAAGCAAAGAGAGACAAATGAGCCAACAGACTGCCACTAGCTCATTTCAGCTAGAACAGGATCAACAGCATACTATGGAGGTGTCTTCCTCCAGACAACAGGGCGAAAAGCCAGCTACAGTTAAAGAGGGCTTCAAAGAGATCAAGGCACAAAATGAGTTGCTAAGGGTGCAGCTCTATGAGCAATTCCTGAATACAACCCCAGCCAAAAAGCAAAGGTTGATGGCTGCCTTTGATCTAAAGGAAGGAAAGATGATCTTCACTCATCTAAAGCCCAAAGTCCCACATCCAAAGACCACAGCAGATTATTACAGGACAAATCTAGAGGTCTTTGCTAAAGACATACACCCCATGGATCAAATTGAGCTGCACAAATAGACTAGGGAGATGGTGTATGCAAGACTTGCTGATAGGGAAATGCTGGCCCATCAGCTAAAAGAATCCCTAATGCACACCAACAGATAGCTTGATTTGGAGAGGTTGTCCTACTAAGCGAAAGACAACAGAATAAAGACTTTGGAGGACATAATTATTGATTTAGGACATGACCCAAAAGACCCAAAGGGTATTAGAGCCCTTATGAAGAAAAAAGAGGATGATATAGCTGCATTGAGGAAACAGGCAAAATTGCCTCCTACCATCCATCCTAACACAGCAGAGCTTGCACAAGAAAAATAGGTGGATAATGCTATGGAGCTGCTCCTAGTCATGAACCAAAGGATACTACAAATGGAGGCAGAGTTAGAGAAAGCTCTACAGGACAAGTAAGGGGAATCAGCCTCCCAGCCCCCTCAAACTTCAAGAAACCTTGAACCTGCCCCTCCAACACAAGCAATAGCAGCCCCTCCTACTGCTCCAGCACCTACTACAGCTACATCAGCAACTGGAGCAACAGTAGAAGCAACAGCAGTAGCAGAATCCAGCATGGGCATGGAGGAATTGATGAAGGCTGTTAAAGAGCTGGAAAATCAAGTCACAGAAATAAATATTGCCAAGGAAAAACTGGCCAAGCAGGAGGCCAGCTATGACAAATCAAAGATGACTGTGGCAGAAAAACAAAGAGAAATAAAGGCCTTAGAGGCCAAAGTGAAAACTCTAGAAAAAGAGTTGATGCTAGGTAAAACCCTAGCAGAAATAAAGAAGATAATTTGGGCCAAAATTGGCCAATCTATAGAGGACCAATGGAGGTCCATTCAAGCAATTTTTGAACAAGTGGAGCTAATAGAAGTAGCTCATGTAGAGATTCAAAGAGCCAGGACAACCCTGGGAATAATGCCTGAGCAGGCCACCAAAATGATTCACTTTCTCAATAACCGCAGTGGAGAAGAATTGGATGCTCTACAAATAGCCAACAGAACAGATACAATCGTCACAGCCAAGAAGGTACTGACATTAAGGAATTTTACTCAGACACTGGAGAGGAAATGTCAGGAGATGAAGGTTGAGATAGATGAATTCAGAGCTAAAATGACTATTTTACAGGACAAAGGACTGCCAAGCTTAGTGACTGGCACAAGACAACTGCTGTCATATAATCAATACATGACAAGGATCAACAATTATGTTGAAAACTAGATCACAGCATCCAGCAGCTCCATAGAAGAAGTAGGGCCTCCCTCTGGGCAAACCCTCTATGACAAGCTGGAGAATCTGTTCTTTATTGAACATGAAATAAATCATTTGTTTGAAGTCCCTCCTAACTTTTATAGACATACAAAGGCAGATGAGACAGTGGTTAAAATGAGGAGACATCAGCTACCCCCAGCTGATTGGTGGCAAGCAATGTTGGATATTTTGCCTAGATAATTCCACTTTGTTTTTTGCCTTTTTGGAGAAAGATCAGCATACAAGTCAGCAGACAGGTCAGCAAGCAGATCAGCATATAGGTATAGCGAGCAGCATACACATGACTCAACAATCCACCCAAATAGCAGGCCTAAAGTTGACGCAGGATTAAAAGCACTGCTACGGCCTACTTTCCAGAGCCATAAAGTCAAATATGTCTGACAGAAGAATGTCGGCTACCTCAGCATTAAAATCTATATTTATGTTGTCATTTACTTTTTGTAAGAGAGTTGATGGTGCAATTTATTGCACCATAACTTTCCACTAAGATAGTTTATACCCTATTTTTGTATATATATCCCCTCAAATAACGCATTGAGGGTCGGTTGTAATACAATTCTTCCTGAAGAGATCTGTTGTATACTGAAGACTTTTTGATAATAGAAATTGCTGATGGAGATTTCTGGTTCCAACGTTGTCTGAAGATGGATATGTAAAGCTCTATTTTTGTTGCAGAATTCCTGTGTCATGTGCTGAGTCAATAAGTTTCTCTTACCTGTGTATGTGTTTCCTGTTTATTCCATAACTCATATATTTTCATAATCTTAGTAAGTAGAGAAAAAGAATAGCCTAGGATTTGTTTCAAACACCCTATGCTCAATCTCTATTTCTAAATATGTTTTCTGCTGGATTAGCCATGGATATGAATTCTTAATTGCTCATGTCTAAACTTATCCTAACATGGTAAATACTGTTTAAGAATTCTTAATTGCTCTTAAGAAATACTTTCATGTTTTTTTCATTAGCATAGTGAAAGATTCTTAACTGCCTTTCACTCACTAAATCCCCAATTTCACCAACAAATCTGATAAATTGTTTCACACATGCCTAACTTGCTCTGCAGCAACACTCTGTCTTCACAAATCCACTCTCAAAAGCACTAATACCTCAACTCCATTTCCCAATGGAACAAACTGTCCTGTGAATCTATACCTCAGTTCTATATGAATTCATCAACCCACCAAATTCAAAACAAACAGTGCATCATAACTAGCCTAAAACACTCATCAAACAAAGCTAAACTATAAAGAGAGAGCCCTCTCTGGTTGCAAGTAGGCTAGGACTTGTAGCTGCAAGATTGGTCAGTGGTTACCTCGGTCGTATTCCCTTTAGGAAGCAGGGAACAACCTGAGTGCTAACATAAATGGCGACTCCGCTGGGGACTTAGGTCAAATACCAAGTAAAAAGAAGTGAGCTTCCTGTTTTAAAAGTCCTATCATAGGGTGTTAAGGAAAGAAAAACTCAGAATCTGGCTCCAAAGAAGAAATCTCGTTTCACTAGGTCCAATCCTGACCCTAATCCCCCAACTATCTTTGAAAACCCCAATTTAATCCCAAAAATCTTAAAGAAACAAGAGAAACTAAGAGAGCTCTCAGCTTCAGATACTGAACCAAATTAGCAGAGCTATATTCCCACTCCTGTCAAACCATCAGTTTATCCTCACCCTACCCCATCATATCCTAGCTCTTCATCCACCTCCCAAGGTAGTTTCCCCACTCTCCCATCCCCTGCACAACTCACTCCTGTTATCCCTGTTATCCCTGTTGTCCCAGCTGTCCCACTCCTTTTTGGTACCCCTTTTATCCTTGCCAATATGGCTAGATATGCTCCTTTAGTCCTACCTGCAAACCCAGGGGCAATGCCTCGAGACTATCAAGGAAAAATCACTTACTTTGATGGAACTAGCACTTATACTGCCCAACAACACACTAAGAGGATGCAAGACTATTTTGAGAACTATGAGATTGATGATGAAGATGTAAGAATGAAAATTTTTGTGCAAAGTTTGACAGGGGATGTAAGTAATTGGTTCAGGTCTCTGGCTGCAAATTCTATAGTCAATCTTGATGCCTTATACCTAAGTTTTTTAAACAGGTGGGAAAAGAAGAAAGACCCCCTTCACATACTGACAGAGTATGATAATCTGAAGAGGGGCCCACAAGGGACAGTTCAAGACTACTGTGCTAGGTTTAACAATGTATATAATGCTATCCCTCAAAACCTGAGACCTCCTCCTGATCTAGCCTTGATCAAATTTCCGGATGGATTTGACCCAGACATGGCATATCAACTAAGAGAAAGAGCACCTCCAAGTCTTGTAGACATGCAGAATATAGCTGTAAGTGTAGAGGCAAACCTGATTGCCAAGAGAACCAGAGCAAAAAATGAGAGGAGAATAACTTTCAAAGAAGAACCCTCAACCTTTGATCAAAAGCTAGATGCAATCATGAAGGGTATGGATAGGTTGGGAGATAGAGTTGAGACCATGGAGAGAAAGTCCTCCTGGGAAGGACAAACAAGCAATACTACAAGGAATCCAAATTTTAGAAAAAACCAAAACCCAAATGCTGGGAGAACTAGTCCTGATCAGAACATCAAACCTCCATTTCAAGAGAATTATGCAGAGGCCTCAACCACTAGTGAACAAATAGAGGATCCCCACATCAACTTAATGGGTTTGGATGGTGAAGAACAATTATTCTTGACACAAGATGATCAACAAACCCAAGATTGTCAACAAGCCCAAAATTACAAACAATTCCAGGAAAAATCAGGTGAGTCATTTGATTTCAGAGAAGGGTATGACACAACAGTCTATGAAGTACACAAACAGTACAAGCTAAGAAGTAGAACCATAGATGTACCTGAGAATACCAAACAAGCAAACAACAAACAACCCAAGAAATCCAATGACAAAGCTGTCTTAACAGAATCCTCAGATAAAAGACCCCAAAAAGAGGTTACAGTGGAAGATGTATCTGAAACACAAGCTCCAGTAAAACCTACATCCAAACCACTTCTTCCAACAGAGAGTTTGGGCAAACCTATAGAAAACAGAGCCAACCCAAACTTATCCCAAAACAATATGCCTGAGCAGGACATGCTCACCCAAAATTCAGCAGAAAAGGAAAAATTTGTTGCTCATAATATAAAAGTTCAGATGGAGAAACCCTTCAATCTTGAAACAGAAATTGGCAAATTGAAAATTGCAATCCCTCTGTCTGAACTAGCCAAACATGAGGTCTTCAGACAACAAATTAATAGATCATTGCAAGTACCAGAAAATAGGGATGTAGTTAACATTCTGGATGACCAACCAGAACTGATTTTTGGCTCAGAAGTCAATGGCAAGTTAGGGGATGGAGGAACTCCTCCATTCTATGTAAGCCTAAAAATTCATGACAAAGTATTACACAATGCCATGTTTGACTCAAGGGCCTCTCATAACCTCATGCCTAAGTCAGTAATGGAGAATCTTGGTCTAGACATCACCAGACCCTATAAAGACTTATTTTCATTTGATTCCAGCCAGGTTAGATGCTTAGGCCTAATCAAGGACCTCTGTGTGTCCCTAATCCAATATCCAGCAAAAACAATTCTGATGGATGTAGTAGTGGCAGACATTCCACCTAAATATGGTATGCTTCTATCAAGATCTTGGGGTTCCAAATTCCAAGGATCTTTGCAACTAGATATGTCATATGCCGCAATTTCAGTATTTGGCCAGCCAAAGAGACTGTGCAGAGAGACACTCATGAAATATGTGGTCAGCGGCCAAGATAAACCTCAAAATTTCCCAATCTACTCCATCCATTCAGATATGGACTCCTTCATACTATACAATGCTGATATGTGCCCCAAAGCTGAGCTCAAGCTCCTGGAGACAAAGGAAACAGGGCATGTCAATGAAATATCCATTATTACTGAACAACAGATCACTGATCTCATTAAAACAACAGAGTCTGCTGACAAGTTACAAGAATTACCAAAACTAGACTGGCCCATTGAACAAACCTGCAAATCAATTGAGACTGAACAGGTCTGTAAATCAATTGAGACCAATGATGACCAAGAAACCTGGTGGTATTTAGAATTTGATGGGTCGGTAAATAAGCTTGGAGCAAGAGCAGGGGTATGGATACACAATACTCAAAATGACCATGCTCTAGGTCATGCCTATAGGCTTAACTTCAGATGCACAAATAACATGGCAGAATATGAATCCCTCCTACTAGGTCTCAAACTGATAAAGAATCTAGGAGTGACCAAAGTCTCCATATTGGGGGATTCAGACCTCATTATCCAACAGATAAAGGGAAACTTTGTTACAAATGATCCCGACTGAGGTCTTATAGGTTGGCTGTAACGGACTTGCTCAACAACTTCCTAGAATATCAGCTCACCAAAATATGTAGGAACCACAACTTACATGCTCACAGTCTGGCAACCTTTTCAAGTACCTGTAAGCTTCCTTTTGGGCATAACCACCAATTCACTGCTGAAATCAAACATAGGCCCCCTGTTCCAGACAATGTAAATAATTGGAAAGTATTTGAGAATGATACTTAGATAAATAATTTTTTAACCATGAAGGAGGAATTCTCAAACTTAAACATTGACACAAGCATTAAGGAGGATCAAAACCAAAAAGATGAACTAAACACCAGTATATCATCTCTGAAACAGCAGATAGGATATTACATCCTACAACCTTTGACCCTGCCAATTTGCAGAAGCTAAAGATAGCAGATCTGGATGAAATTAATGAGGAAGAAACAGAAGTAATTCAGTTAAAGGACAATTTCTTGCCTACAGGTCTTGCTCCATTAGAAGACATCTTTGATTCGAATGATCTTTCTAAAAAACCAAAGATGCAACCTATTAATGTAGAAATAGAGGAGTGTAACATTGGGACCACTAAAAATCCCAAAATGATCAAGCTCTCTAGAACCCTACCTCCTGATAAGAAGCAAGAATATATCAAACTGTTCAAAGAGTTTCAGGATGTATTTGCCTGGAGCTATGAGGACCTTAAGTCCTATGATACTACAGTAATCCAGCACACAATACCCCTGAAAGAAAACCAAAAATCTTTTAAACAGAAGCTGAGAAGAGTCAATCCAGTACTTCTTCCCTTAATAGAGAAGGAAGTAAAATGAATGTATGAAGCTGGGATAATTTCTCCCATAAGGTTTTCTGAATGGATTTCTAACCTTGTACCAACAAGAAAGAAAACAGGGGAGATAAGAATCTGTGTGGATCTAAGAAATTTAAACAAAGTCTCTCTCAAAGACCACTACCCCTTGCCAAAAATGGACCACATCTTGCAAAGGGTAGTGGGAGCTTCAAGGACTTCATTGCTGGATGGCTTCTCAGGATTCAATCAAATCTTAGTCCACCCAGATGACCAAGATAAAACTGCCTTCACCACACCTTGGGGAGCTTTCAAATATGTCAAAATGCCTTTTGGACTCAAGAATGCTGGAGCCACATTACAAAGGGCAATGGACATAGCCTTTGCCAAAGAAATCCATGATTTCTTAGTCATCTACCTTGATGATCTAACAACCTTCTCAAAATCAGACCAGGAGCATTTAAAACACCTCAGACAAGTGTTCTTAATTTGCAGAAAGTATGGCATTTCTTTAAACCCAAAGAAATCACTATTTGGCCTGGAAGAAGGAAAACTCCTTGGTCACATAATTTCAAAAGATGGCATAAGAATTGACCCTGATAGGATTCAGGCTATCCTGCAAGTCCCCCATCCAAGAAACATCAAGGAGGGACAAGCCTTTTTGGGGAAGATTAATTTCCTAAGAAGATTCATCCCCAACTTGGCTGAGATGATAAGATTGTTGAACAATATGCTCAAGAAAGATGCCAAGGTCAAATGGACAATTGAGGCTAAACAAGCCTTCGAAGAAATCAGGATAGCCCTGACAAAAACTCCTGTGCTTACAAGCCCTAGTTTTGATAGAGACTTTATAATCTTCTCCTTTGCCTCTGAAAACACAATTTCTGCTGTCCTACTACAAAAGGATGACTTGGGATGTGAAAAACCTATTGCCTTTTTCAGTAGAGCCCTTAGGGATTCCCCACTCAAGTACAAAATCATGGAAAAACAAGCATATGCCCTGGTAAAGGCCATCAAGGATTTCAGAGTTTACATTTTGTACTCTCACATAATTGCATATGTGCCCAATGCAGTAGTCAAAGATATCTTGACCCAAGAAGGAATGGAAGGCAAGAGGGGAAAATGGATTGCCAATATTTTGGAATATGATATAGAAATCAAACCAACAAAGCTTATAAAAGGACAAGGGCTAGCTAAACTAATGACTGAGACTAACTTTGAAGCCCTTGACATAAATGAACTGGATAATGAACAGGAGATGG
>APFE031558341.1:59797-153406 GCA_000404065.3 Pinus taeda
GAGATCATACTCGTAGATATGTATCTAGTCTTGGTGGTGCTTATGGCAATCGACTTCTGCTTCTTGCTCATCCATTATATCGAAGCAGAATCCAAAGAGAAACAACACTAAAAGTGCTCCAGTGATCCTCCACACTACCTGCCTAATCAGCATTCGAATAATCATGCAGTTTCATATTTCCAGCAGTGTATCTCAATCCATGAGAGATTGTATCCTGAAGACATCTCAGAATATTCTTGGCACCAATCTAGTGAGGTTAAACCAAATATGAGCTCACAATGCTAACTGCAAAACATATGTTCGGACGAAGGTTCACCAAGAACATCAACGCAAATGAGTTTTTGAAACTCAGAGGCATTTCCCAAATCTGGTTCGACGTCACTACCACATAACTTTTGAAAGTTAAGATCCTTGAGGTAGTCACAGGCTTGCAGTCCATCATACCAAATCTTTTCAAAATCTTCACCACATATTTTCCTTGAGATAGGAAAATTTCCCTTGGCTTCTACCACACTTCAAGTCCTATGAAATAGTGTATCAGTCCTAGGTCCTTCATTTCAAATTAAGAAGCCAACTCCCTGTTACATTTGAGAATGAGGGGGTCTACACCTGTTAGAAAGAGGTCATCCACATACAACACTAGTATGATAGGTTTACCATCTTCAACCTTAAAGTAAAGGTTAGGATCAGCTTCACTCCTAGTGAATCCCAGCTTCATCAAGTAGTTGTTGATCCTCTCATACCATGCTCGGGGTGCTTGCTTCAGCCCATAGAGAGCCTTCTTCAACCTGCATACATGAGATTTTCGATCATAAATCTCAAATCCTTCGAGTCGCTCCATGTAGACCTTTTCTTTGATCGAGTCGTGCAAGAATGCAGCCTTGACATCCATCTAATGTAGGTTCCATCCTTGTGAAGTGACAAGGACTATGACTGAGTGGATGGTCGTATATTTGGCAACAGGTGCAAATAATCATCATAGTCTATACCTTCCTTCTGGGAGAAACCACGTGCAACAAAAAAAACCTTATACTTTTCCGTACTTCCATCTGCTGCATGCTTTATCCTGGAAAGTCGTTTGGAAGTAAAAATTGTCTTGTCCTGGGGTCTGGGAACTACTTCCCAGACATCATTCTTCATAATAGACTCATATTCTTCAACCATATCATCCTTCCATACTTGATGCTTAACAACATCTAAGAATGATGAAGGCTCATTTTGTATGATTGTGCTCATGATGGTCAGGTATCCTTGATACCTGTTAGGTTTCTTACTTTCACAAAAGGTTCCTCAGGGTGCAACATGTCCTTCAACATCGTCAAGTAGTCCCCTAAGCCATGAAGGCGTCTTCCTAGAAGAGGAAGGCTCATGTGGAGGAGGATCAATCAGATCCATGGGTTCTTCTACATCAAGAATTGATTCATCATCCTTTTCTTTCGGTTCCCTGGTGTCGGCTTCTTAAGAGCTCCTCAAAGTTAGAAGATTTTCCACCTTGTTGAGAGCCATATCTTCGTCAAAGGTGACATCATGACTAATCACAACTTCCCTTTCACCGGCGGTGAAATTTTCTTCAGGAGTCTTGGAACCCAATGCTTGATTAGGGCATTGATTATGTACATATACGATGGTGTTTGTAGCTTTAGCCCATAGAAACTTTGGAAGTCTTTGATCATGTAGTAGGGCCTGAATAGCTTCCATAATTGTGTAGTTCTTCCTTTCCACCACACCATTCTATTTAGGAGTGTAGTAGTCTCCCTCTTGATGCCAGCCTCTTTACAAAAATCATGGAACTCATTAGATTCATATTCAGTCCCATTATCAGTTCTTAAGATCTTGATCTTCTTTTCGGTTTGATTCTCGATTAGGGCTTTGAAGTGTCAAAACCAAGAGAACACTTCATCCTTCTTTTTCAAGAAGTATATCCAGGTATTTCAAGAATAGTCATCTATAAAAGTAAGATAATATGAATATCCTCTCAAGGAGTTCACAGGCATCATACTAGATATGTCTGAGTGAACTAGTTGTAATATATCGGAGGTCCTGTTTTGAATTGAGGGGAATGGTCCCCTTTTGAGCTTTCCTTCAGCACATCCCAGACATACACCTTCTTTCTCTACTTGGAATTTAGGCATCCCTATCACCATTTGTCTTACACTAGGTAGAGCTTTATAATGAAGGTGGGCAAACCTTCGATGCCAAAGTTCAGATTGAAGAGATGTGTCATAATATATGACACCTAGCAGACTTCCATCAACTTGATATAATGAATCAACATGAAATCCAAGAGTAAAGACATCTTTAACATTATTTTTCCATATACGTACCTTGCCATCGCTGAAGGTTACCTTGTAGCCTTTGTCTTCCATTGCTGAGATGGACACCAGGTTCTTTTTGAGGTTAGGTGCATTTAATACATCCTGGAATTTCTAGCCTTCTTGAATTGTTGTCCTCTTCCTTGATTTCCAGCATTCCTTTTACCTTTTCTATTGAATTTTCCATCCCTTCGATTACCATTAGAGGGATTTTGATCAACATCGCGGTGAGACTCCTTTCTATCAGGGCATTCCCTTGCATAGTGACCTGCTTTATTGCAAATGTAACATCATCCTTTTCTTCCACCCTTAGGTCCAACCTTTCCTTTTGATTTAGTCTTGAAATTATTTATTTTCTTAGCATGAGAAGAAAAGGCAGCAGGAGGACCTTTAGGCATGGGCATTTCTTCCTCTTCTACCCTTGTCTCTTCTTGAATGCATCTAGCCATTAATTCCTCGAAACCAGGAATTACATTAAGGTTCAGAAGAGTAGTCCTAAACACGTACCATTTAGATGGTAATCCTCCAAGAGTCGTGAGTGCCATTTCCCTATCAATAATAGTCTCCCCAATAGATAGGAGATCGTTCTTGATCCTGGTGATTCTTAAGAAGTATGCTTGGATACTCTCATCTTTACCCTTCTTGATTTTCCTTAGTTTATTTGTAAGAAATGAAACTTGATTTGCATCATTAACTTTAAATATACTCACCAGTCTATCATAGATTTCCTTAGAGGTGTTCAGGTTAGAGATGTATGCCACCAAGTGCTTGTTGATAGAGTCCCAGATGATCTTCTTTGTTTTGACTTCTCCGTTTTTCCATTTGTTCCAAGAAGCAACAGATGCATTTGATGGAGGTTGAACAATATCGCCTCTTACATGGTCCAAGACTCCTTGATCTTCTAGGGTTAGATCGATAGACATCTTCCATCCATGATAGTCAGCTTTCTTACGGAGCTTGTCTTCGGCAGGAAAGAATGTTGAGGACCCCATAGTTCTTTTAGGATAGCCTTGCCAATCTTCTCTTCGGTGATTTCTCTTGCTCTTGCTTGGGCTTTGTCTTCACCTCAAATTTGATCCCACATTAAGTTATGGTATGTTCTATGCTTATACTAGTTTATTTATTTTTCTTATTATGTTCCACAGATTAGCAATCACATGTACATAAAGTAAGTGCAGATAGAACATTAAATGATTGACAGAAAACAAGCCAAGACAAGAGACACAAGATGTGGTGGCTAGCCAAGGACAAACCCCACAATGTGTGGGGAAACCCTTTGATCAAATCTTCTTTTATCTTTAATAATTTAGTAGAGATAAATAGTACAATAAGTCTGATTTATATCAGTAGTAGCAAACCCTAGATCAGCAGCATCAGCATTAGCAGCTTCATCATCAAACTAGGGTAGACGATATCTCACAAACCGACCATCGGATCGGCTTGATTCCACCACCAAAAGTTGCAGATTCCAGAGGAGGTTCAGATGAACCTACAACACAATTTATATGAGGAGATATTCTGGTCCACGCAGGTCAAACTTTACTTCTATAGTTGCAACCTTAGTTTCAACAACTTCCTTCAAACTAGGGCAGTCAATATCTTGCAAATCGTCCATCGGATTGACTTGATTCCACCACAAAAAGTTGCGGCTTTCAGAGGAGGTTCAGATGATCCTATAGCATATTTTAGATGAGGAGATATTCTAGTCCACGTAGGTCAAACTTTACTTCTGCAGTTGCAGCTTCAGTTTCAGCAACTTTCGACTTCACATGTGTGAGGGAGAGACCCTTTTCTGCGTAGTAGAGAAGAGACTCTTTTCTGCACAGTAGAGAGAGAGAGATGTGTTGAGCCGAGTGAGTCAAAATGAGGAAAATTCCTCCTATATTTATACACAACGTTGGTGTTTGAATATATGCGACCATTGGGCTTCTGAGCCTACATGAGTTGTAGGTCGGCTTGATAATAATTCCATAATCAAAATAAATTCATATCTCCATGAATACTTATCAGAATCGGATGATATTTATATCAAGCCTACACCTCTCGACGAGAGGAATCTAATAAAAGTGTTATCATCCATGAATAAGATGACCCACATGAATTTTTTCCCTGGTTTCCAATTTTAACACTTTAACCATAAAGGATACGAACCTAAGTTATCGGCCCAACTTGCTTTCCTTATACAGGTAAAAACCCTCAATAAAATTGTTCATCAAACAATCAATGATGAGGGGGAATCTACTTGTATTATGTCAATGAGTTGCTGGAAAACTTTAGGCTCACCACCCTTGTCATGATCATCAATGACATTAAAAGCATTTGATGGAATAACATACACACCGTATGGGATTTTAAGTAACTTGCAAGTTGAACTGGGGGGAAAGATAGTATAAATTGAAGTTGAGGTCAATGATGGAAACCTTGACTACAATATCTTACTAGGAAGGCCCTCGATTTATGCTATGGCTGTTGTTGTGTCAACATATTTAAGAAAGATTGCATTTCCCTTCCAAGGTGGAATTACAATCATTGACCAACTAACTTTTTCCCCAACAGTTCACAAGCTACTGGAAGCATTCCACTAATCCATGGAAGCTCTCAATCACTTCAAAATGTCAGAGTAGGTCTCCTAAAATACCCTTCCTTAATGGGTACTTTTTCCCTCCCACCTTCGAGTAATCTAGTGGAAGTGGCCACAGTGGAAACCTATCATTTGATATCTTCTACATGATCAAAGATTAAGAAGAATTCTCACCATTTTGATAGTGTGGATCATCATGAGGTGTTTCCCCTAAGCCCTATAGAATCTTTGTAGCAATCAATTTTCTGGGCCTAGCGAACCCAAATCAACACTCAGCAAGTGTTTGGATAGATAGGTCTCTAGAGTATGGCACCTCTTCCAATCCTTGGTCTCATATACATTCTACAAATGAAGGAATCATTCAGTCAATGATGATAGGAGAGGAACCATGGGAAGATTACCACCATCATTCCCATCTTCAAGATAACAACGAAGATTATTCAAGTGACCTTAATCATCTTTTAGCTTTTGATTTTCTATCAAATACTATGAATACGGTGGATTTCGAGTGAAATCTATCAAATATTGAGGAAACTATCGCCATTAATATCTCGACCAAACCTAAGGTTGTAGAGAATATTCATGTTATCAAATATTTTTCTCCTTCATAATTCAAAATATAATGCACTCTTTTTCACAAATTCAGAGATGTCTTTGCATGGTCATATGAAGAAATGCTAGGCATAGACTCGAGCATTGTTGAACATGAACTCAAGATGTATCCAGATGTCAAACCAGTATGACAATGGCTTCGACTGGTTCACCCGATGAAAGACGCTACCACTAAGGTAGAAGTTGAAAACATTTTACATGCTGGTTTCATTTACCCTGTTCCTCTAACTGATTGGGTATCTAATATTGTTCCTGTGATGAAAAAGCAAGGAACAATAAGAGTGTGCGTCAATTATAGGGATGTAAATCAAGATTGTCCAAAGGACAACTACCCTACACCCTTCATTGACCAGATAATTGATGAATGTGCCGGATGCGAAATCTTTTCATTCATGGATGGATTTTCCGAGTACAACCAAATCAATATACGCCCGCAAGACTAGTCGAAGACTGCATTTATATGTCCATGGGGCACACTCGCGTACCGTAAACTACCTTTTGGTTTGAAGAACACAAGGGAAACTTTTCAGAGGGCAATGAACTACGCCTTCCATGACATCAAACACATCGTTCAACCATGATCTACCGGCTCATTCGTGAAAGCGGACTGATCATCTGCAACATTTGAGAGCTATATTTCTATGTCGCCGACACTACAAGATACGACTCAATCCACACAAGTGTGTGTTTTGTGTTGGTTCTGGTCGATTACTTGGTTTCACAGTTTCTAAGGACAGAATTCGACTCGACCCATGTAAGGCTCAGGCAATCCTTGACATGCCTCCACCTTCAAATTTGCTTCAGATTCAGAAACTCCAAGGGAAAGCTAAATTTCTAAGGAGGTTCATTCCACATTACGCCGAAATTGCTAAAGGTTATACACATCTTTTGAAAAAAGAAGTACCCTTCAACTGGGATCAAGTTGCACAAACTTCCTTTGATGCTTTAAAAGGTTCCCTAGTAAAAGCATCATTAATGTATGCTCCTGACTATCAAAAATACTTTAACCTATATCTCGCTGCCACAAATACAACCATACCCATGGTTTTAGTACAAGAAGACAATGGAATAGAACATCCTGTGTATTATTTAAGACGCAACTTAAATGACATAGAAAGCAAATACTCCTATGTTGAAAAGCTGGCTTTAGCAGTTGTTCAAGTAGTACAGAGATTTCGACACTATATCCTCTTTAGTACAACTACCATTTTGTCAGATTGCAACCTTATGACCTACATTTTGTCGCATCAATTACTACGGGGAAAATATTCCAAATGGATAGCCATTTTACAAGAGTTTGATCTAGAATTCACCGAATCCAAATCAAAGAAATCTCTAGTCTTCGCGGAGTTACTTTGTGACCTCCCATCATCATCCAACGATTTAACATCTAAAGTGTCAATCATGGATGAGACTCTATTTCTAATATCATCAAGCGATCCGTGGTACGAAGATATGTTGATCTATCTCCAACCCAAACCCTCAGGCCTAACACCTTTCGCTTTGAACAACGACGTATTCAATACCAAGACAAAGACTACATGATAATCATTATTACACTTTACCATCGTGGTGTCGATACAGTTCTGTGAATGTGCCTCACACATGAGGAGGCCAAAAAATTCCTGAATGACTATCATTCAGGCACGTGTGGGGGGCATTTATCTGGTTACGCTACTGCACAAAAGATCTTATGAGCTGGTGATTTCTGGCCCAAAATATTTAGAGACTGCATAATTGCAATCAGAAGTTGTCATGCTTGTCAGATCTTCGACTGCAAAACCAGATTACCACCCACACCATTGCATCCAGTAGTTGCCGTTGGGCCATTCACCAAATGGGGCATTAATTTCATGACAGGTAACCCCACCTCGGCTGGGGGGCATGGGTATATTATAGTTGCTATCGACTATTTTACAAAATGGGCCAAGGCGATGCTTACATTAAACAACAGCGGCGAAACGACTGCCCTTTTATTTTTCAATCATGTAGTCTCTAGATTTGGTGTTCCACAGGCTATAGTCATAGATCATGGATCACACTTTCACAATCACATGATGGTTGAATTGACTGCTAAATTAGGACTGTCCCATGATAGTTCTACTCCATATTATCCACTGGCTAATGAACAAGTTGAAGAAATCAACAAAGTCTTGAAGCGCATGTTGCAGAGAATGATTGGAGTCCACAAACGAAATTGGCATTTAATCTTGTACTCAGCTCTGTGGGCATATAGGACATAGGTGAGAAATGTGATTGGATTTATGCCCTTTCAATTGGTGTATAGTCTGGAAGTTGTCTTACCAATTCAGTGCGAAAGTTCATCTCTCAAGCTCATAATCGATCTACTTCCTGAAACTTCAAAGGAAGAGGCTCGTTTCTTGGAACTAATCCATTTGGATGAAACCCGTCGTGATGCCGCGTTGGCTAATGAAGCTCATAAGAAACATGCCAAGGTGCAATTTGACAAAAATGTCAAGTCTCGTGTCTTCTCAGAAGGTGACCTGGTCTTGCCGTATGATCAAGACTCTGACAAATTGGAAGCAGGTAAGTTCGAACCATTATGGATGGGCCCCTACATTATTAAATGAGGGTTGGCAAAAGGAGCCTACAAGCTAGTAGATTATGATGGGATTCCACTGTCACAACCCCGAAACAGATTGTATCTTAAGCGTTACTATGCTTGATTAAGTGTAGTAATCTCTTTATAGATATTCTTTTGTTACTTTTTTGTTTTCGTTAAGAGTTTTCATTTTGGTTAGGTAATCCACTTTTCATTTGTTGCAAATGTAAAACTCTTTGGAAACATTCATTGGGTACATCGACGGAGCTATTCGTAGTACACGGAACCTATCTTCCATACCCTGGGCAATTTTTGCTCCAAGTGGCAAGTTAGTGAGTTTTAGGGGGATATGTATTGGTCGATCAACGAACAACATAGATGAGTATAGTGCATTGATTGAGCTTCTTTCTGATGCCATTCCACATGGCATACACTGACTTGTTGTTAGGCTAGGTTTGCAACTCGTCATTCTATAGCTCACTGGTGTCTATTCCATTCGGAACCCAGCTATTTATCGTATGTTCCTAAGAGTCAGGATTTTGGAAAGACAGTTTGATTCCATTCAATATCAACACATTTCCAGAAACTTAAACATATTAACTGATTCATTAGCAAATTATGTGTTAGATAGACATTTGCATCATTTGTAAATAAAAGCAATTCACATGAACATTTGCATCAGGATCGCATAACTTAACCAAGATAAAACTATGAAAATCAAAAATATATAAATGTGTACAGTTTTTACAAAATGTTTTGTGTCCAAGAAAAAATCGGTCATGCAACCACGAAACTCAAAAATGAATGCAGAAAAGCATCCTATACTAATGATGCTGGTGATAACATGTCATCGCATGTGAAATCATGCGCAAGAACTACGTACATCAACTCGGCACACCAGTAGTGTGGCGTTGTAACCTTAGAGGTAACTTGTCGGTCCTCACATCCTGAATACCAAGAGTGAGACCCTTGATATGATCTTGTAGCACTGCCAGGGTCTCAGCTATATCCAGATCGCGAAGGACAGCCCTCACTATAGCCTCTCCTGCTAGAACATTAGCGGCCGCCCTTGGGCGTGCCGCTGGTTGCACTGGCCCAACATCTACACACAAATACGAGTTTGATTAGTCTTGATAACATTTAAAGAACACAAAAAAATTATAGAGCTGATAAAAAAAGACATGGTCAAATCATTTTACCCATAACACTCCATTGCTTGCTAGCTGGTAACACCAAATCCGGGTCGCCTCGGAAATCCATCCCAACATATGGATACTGCCCAAAGACCATCTCCTGATGGTCGAACCACTCAAAGAAGGCATAAAAGAAAAAAATCTGTGACTGACCAGTATATCTCACCATGAGATCAACCCACCTTTGCATCCATGGTTCCCTTGGCGCTGACAATCCTAGTGAAATGTATTGAGGCTGCATCAGTGGAATCCTCTCCAAGGCAAAAGCAGTCGAAATGGAACCGTAGCCAAAGTTCTTGGATCTTCCATTCTTTAACTTGGAGATCTTTTCTTTTATGACTAGAAGTACCACCTCACACCAGTTGAATACCTTTGGTTCCAGGCATTCCAGGGCGTACTACATATAAGATCTGTTTACCAAATGAAGAACCCCGCTACTAGCCAATCTGGCAAAGGTGAATAAATTGTCCTCAAGGGCTGATCGGTGACATCCCGGATATTGAACTTGTTGTCCCTGCTGGGTTGAGATCCATCTCTAAAAAATTGGCGAATATAATCCCTCACAGATTCACCCCCATGGGTGGATCCTGATAGTGAGAGAGGGGCACCATGCCTCGATAACCCCGTCAGAAAGTAAATATCCTTGACTGTCAATGGAATGGATTTGCCTCTAATATGGAATACCTGGTTGATTGGATCCCAAGAATCAAGGAAATACTACAACAAACTAATTTGTTGCCTCATGCTAGATATGCAGAAGGATTTGAGCAAACCACAATTTCGTAATGCAGTAACTGTGCCCTGATCATGTAAGGCAATCATGTCCTTTTCTTCATGTTTGTGTTCACACCATGTGATGACCATCTTGATCTGATAAATCTCTGAAACATAGAGAAAAGATGAATTAGGATCCTGATTTGAGCAAAAACAGGCAAAAAGTTCAGAAAAATCACTGTGTAAAGTTTCCCTTCTGCGCCCATCACACCCTACCTATGAGAAAAGTGAGATGCATACTGACTGGCCAGTGTCCATCTCAGTATGCATCGTATTTTTTGATGCAGGCCAGGTGCGATGGATGGAGAACGAGTTCTTCAAACCGCAGGGGCTGAGAATGGCTCAAAATCCAAGAAGGATGGAATGAAAATAAAAATCTTAGGTTTAGCTCCTACCTGGTCCTGACGGCACGGAGAATAGTCCACCGGATCTCCTGAAATCACTTGGTGAAATTTGAGGGGGAAAACCACTCCAGAAATCCAAAATCCCAAATTCGAAATGAAATGGTAAAAATGAGAGGTAAAACTACTTTTTATGTTACTATTCATGTACTTCAAGTAAATTGTTAGTTTTTAATTCATTTTTCAGGCATAGATATGTATTTCTAATCAATTTGATGGAGCAATTGAGCAGGTTGTACGTCTGACAAAATAATCTAACGTGTTAAATGGTGAACTGAACATCTTTGACTACTGTCACGAGTAATGTTTCCACAGGGTTCAAGTTCGTTAAAAAATAAACCTACCACTGAGCATAGTTTCTCCCGATTCAAACTCATTAAAAAATGAATCCACCCTCGGTAAATAACCTTTGTGATTGCCCTGCTATTAGCCTTTTAAGCCTTGGTTGTGTTCCTACTGTCACCTCCATTCTTTTGGCCGATCATATGCTTCCACTTGATTCTTTACCTTTTTGAGGAACAACTACGACGAGTGGTCTTGTTAGCCACCCTCTTCACATCACCATGTTTTTAGAAGTTCCGAGCTTACTCAGAACCAGTTGCTACCCTAAAAACACCACTTGTTCCTCAAAAAACGAGTCTCTTTTAAACTCCTTTTAGGCTCATTAAATATGAAAATATTTTCAAGTTATTGGCCTTTCCAGCTCATTAATGTAAAGGGAAGCGCCATCCCTCATGTGCATTTTAATATTTTTAGACCCAAGGGATTATCCCACAAAATGATTGAGCACTTGTCTTTTCCGGCTCACTAAAGTGATCGGAAAAGACATCCCTTTTGTATTATTTTAATCTTCTTCGGACTCAAGGGATTATGCTACAAAAAATAACTATTGGAGTTTCCTTTTCGTCCCTTTTCAAACTCTCTAAACATGAAAAGGACCGAGTTGTCTTTGTCATTAAACTCGTTAAAATAATAGTGACAAACTTGTCCATCGAGACAAGAATGAGTTTCACTGTCGCTAGGCTCATTAAAACATAGCGGTAGGTTTGCCCAAAGGGAAAATTATAGAACAAGCACATGTTATTCTCCTCAAACTTGACAAAAATAAAGAGGTACTAGTCAACAATGACTAGGGAAAAAGGGAAGAAAACTTGAAGAATTTTATTGGTAGCAGGTCGCTCTTGAACATGACACTTTCACTCCATCACCATGATTGAGTTGAGTTTGGCTTATTCCATTCATCGGTCATATCACCATTGGTCCTTCGTACCATCCATATTTTGGGGTTAACGCTACCAATCCATCTCAGTGTCATTGATATGTTCAATAGAAGTCATTCAGAAAATTCACTATCCAGCTAACGCCTCATCCACTGCAATACCTTCACCCTCCATTTTTCATGACCACCACTCCTGAACCTTGTATCATCAGATCGTTTTCACCTCTAGAAAATCATTTGCTTTGTTTCATGTCATAGACATGGGATACATCAAGGCCCTCCTACGATGGGTCACTTCTTGTCGAAATCAGCTCATTATCCAAGAAGTTGACTTAGAAACGACCCTTTCAGCACTTTGAAGCTTGCATGCCTCAATGACAAGTTTCTCACTTCCGACAATAGGTTTCCATCAATGGCCTTCAACCGAAAGATATTGCGTGGTGTTTGACATTAGATCATATATTCACACCACGTGAATTGTACTATAGTACCTTGAGGGTCATCATCATTATTAGTGATTCCTCTCATTCCTATTAACAACTTACATTATTGGCTAGTAATCAATCGATGTCTTTCCATGTTCAACTTCAAGACACCTTTTCACACAGATCGATTTGTACACAGGGCGAAGATTGAACGAGTTTGAAGACCCTAGATCTATTTTCATCCATCCAGGTTGTGATATATTTAGGAATATGAAGACATAAAATGTACACAGAAGCTGCATAGATGGTCATCCAAGCCAGGGATGATGACCCTTCATATGAAGAATCACCAGTCTGCAACCGCAGATGATTATCTGTTCTATGTAAATGAAAATGAATTTATAAAGCTGAGCATGGGAATGCTAGCCTCAACTAGATAATGAAAATAATATGATGATGATGTATTTTATTGTATCTTATACAGGTCACCTTCTAGTTCGAATACCTCGGATCCCCATGATAAAGCATTTCACCCGACATCAAAAGATTTACGACTTCATGCTTTAGGGCGCAACTGTTATAGACATATTTGGGCACTGCAACCCCAATCTTATATGTCAATAAACCAAGGGCTCTTTAACCCCTAAAAGTGTTGTTTCATACCCTAAAGGATCATAGTCAATTGATTACATCATTCCCCAAAAGTTCGACTTGAAAAACCACTCAAAACTGGCCAAAACTAGACCATACTGACTACTCCACTATTAAGGTGCGATGCATACTGGCTCCTACAATAGCTAGGTGTGATGCATACTGAGGAGGCCTTTTGTAGGGTGTGATGAGTGAGAATAGATAAATTGCTGAGATAGTTTGCTAAGTGGATGCTCATGGAATCTTCTAGAAACTTCTCATATGACACTTGCCTCTCTGAATTTACCTAGGGATGAGTAAGAGATCAATGAAATCTCCAAGTGGAACCAAGAACTATGAGTGGAATGAAACTAATGAAAAGCCCAGAGCTGACTCACACCCTTTGAAGACATCTATAAATGGATCCCTCATCTGAGAGATCTGGAGGCTGGAATTTTGTAATTTGTAAGGAAGTGTTGTTGGTTTATCTTTGAGAAGAGACATTGTATTGTTGGGTGATCTTGATTTTCATGAGGTGAAGAGGGCTTTGATGCTGGAAGGATGATGCTGGATCAAACAGCTGGGTTGTAATTCTCCCTTCTATTTTAATAAAGTTCTTTGAGTTTTCCTCCAATCTTAAAGGAGGCTGGAATTTTGTAATTTGTAAGGAAGTGCTGTTGGTTTATCTTTGAGAAGAGACATTGTATTGTTGGGTGATCTTGCTTTTCATGAGGTGAAGAGGGCTTTGATGCTAGGAGGATGATGCTAGATTGGACAGCTGGGTTGTAATTCTCCCTTCTATTTTAATAAAGTTCTTTGAGTTTTCCTCCATACAATCGTGTATTTGTGAATCTTGTTATTTGTGAATGCAATTGTATGTTCAATGTATTTCTGATTATATTGGTGTTGTTTGGTGAGAAATGTGACTGGATTTATGCCTTTTCAATTGGTGTATGGTCTGGAAGTTGTCTTACCCATTTAGTGTGGAATTTCATCACTCAAGCTCACAATCGATCTACTTCCTGAAAATTTGGAGGAAGAGACTCGTTTCTTGGAACTAATCCACTTGGATGAAACCCGTTGTGACACTGCATTGGCTAACGAAGCTCATAAGAAATGTGTCAAGGAGCAATTTGAAAAAAATGTCAAGCCTCTTGTCTTCTCAAAAGGTTACCTAGTCTTGTTGTACGATCAAGACTCTGACAAATTGGGAGTGGGTAAGTTTGAACCATTATGGATGTGCCTCTACATTGTTAAATGAGTATTGACAAAAGGAGCCTATGAGCTGGTTGATTATGATGGAATTCCACTGTCGCAACCCAAAAACAGGTTGTAACTTAAATGTTACTATGCTTGATTAAATGTAATGAATGAGAAATGTTTCCGCAGGGTTAAAGCTCATTAAAAAATAAACCCACCAATGAGCAATGTTTCTGCAAGGTTCAAGCTCGTTAAAAAATAAACACATCAATGAGAAATGTTTCCGCAAGGTTCAATCTCATTAGAAAATAAACTTGCCACTGAGCATAGTTTCTCCCAATTCAAACTCATTAAAAAATGAATCCACCCTCGGTAAATAACCTTTGTGATCGCCCTGCTATCAGCCTTTTGAGCCTTGGCTATGTTCCTACCATTACCTCCATTCTTTTGGCTGATCATACACTTCCACTTGATTGTTTACCTTTTTGAGGAATAGCTGCGATGAGTGGTTTGTTAGCCACCCTCTTCACATCACCATGTTTTGAGATGTTCCAAGCTTACCCGAAACTAGCTGCTACCCTAAAACACCACTCGTTCCTCAAAAACGAGTCTCTTTCAAACTCTTTTTAGACTCATTAAATATGAAAACATTGTCGAGCTATTGGCCTTTCCAACTCGTTAAAGTAAGGGGAAGCGCCATCCCTCCTATACATTTTAATATTTTTGGACCTTAGGGATCATCCCACAAAAAGATCAAGCGCTTGTCTTTTTTAGCTCGCTAAAGTGATAGGAAAAGTCATCCCTTTCGTATTATTTTAATATTTTTCGGACTTAAGGGATTATGCTATGAAAAAGAATTGTTGAAGTTTCCTTTTTGTCCCTTTTCAAACTCTCTAAACATGAAAAGGACCGAGTTGTCTTTGTTGTTAAACTCATTAAAACAATAGCAACAAACTTGTCCATTTAGAAAAAAACAAGTTTCACTGTCGCTAGGCTCGCTTAAAAATAGCGACAGGTTTGCCCGAAAGCCAAATTATAAAACAATCATATGTTATCCTCCTCAAGCTTGACAAAAATAAAGAGGTACTGGTCAACAATGACTAGGGAAAAAGGGAAGAAAACTTGAAGAAATTTATTGGTAGCAGGTCGCTCTTGAACATGACACTTTCACTCCATCACCATGATTGAGTCGAGTTGGGTTATTCAATGCACCGATCACATCACCATTGGTCCTCCATACCATCCATATTTTGGGGTTAACGCTATCAATCCATCTAAGTGTTGTCGATATGTTCAAGAGAAGTCATTCAGAGAATTCACCATCCAGCTAATGCCTCATCCACTCCAATACCTTCACCCTCCATTTTTCATGACCGCCATTCCTAAGCCTTGTATCATCAGATTGTTTTCACCTCTAGAAAAATCATTTTCTTTGTTTTTTGTCGTAGATGTGGGATACATCAAGGCCCTCCTACGATGGGCCAATTCTTGTCAACATTAGCTCATTATCCAAGAAGTTGACTTAGAAATAGCCCTCTTAGTACTTTGAAGCTTGCATGCCTCAATGGCAAGTTTCTCACTTCCGGTGATAGGTTTACATCAATGGCCTTCGATCGAAAGATTTTACGTGGTGTTCGACCTCGGATCATATATTCACACCACATGAATTATACTATAGGACCTTGAGGATCATTATCATTATCAGTGATTCCTCTCACGCCTGTTAACAACTCACATCATTGGCTGGTAATCAGGCGATGTCTTTCCATGTTCGACTTCAAGATAACTTTTCACATGGATCGACTTGTACATCAGGTGAAGATTGAATGATTTTGAAGACCCCGGATCTAGTTTCATCCATCCAGGCTGTGATATATTCAGGAATATAAAGATGTCAAATGTACACAGAAGTTGCATAGATGATCATCCAAGATTAGGGATGATGACTCTACATATAAAGAATCACCAGTCTGCAACCGCAAACAATTATCTGTCCTATGTACATGAAAATGAATTTATAAAGCTGAGCATGGGAATGCCCATCTCAGCTAGATCATGAAAATATTATGATGATAATGTATTGTATTGTATCTTATACAAGTCACCTTCCAATTCGAATACCTCGGATCCTCATGATTAAGCATTTCACCTGACATCAAAAGATTTACGACCTCATGCTTTAGGGGGCAACTGTTATAGATATATTTGGGCACTTCGACCCCAATAATATGTATTGATAAACCAAGGGTGCTTTAACCCTTAAAAGTGTTGTTTCATACCCTAAAGAATCATGGTCAACTGATTACATCATTTCCCAGAAGTTCCACCTGAAAAACCACTCAGAACTGGCCAAAACTGGACCATACTAACTGCTCCATTGTCAAGGTGTGATGCATACTAGCTTCTACACTAGCCAGGTGTGATGCATACTGAAGAGGCCTTCTGTGGGGTGCAATGACTGAGAATGGACAAATGGCTAAGACAGTTTGCTAAGTGGATGCTCATGGAATCTTCTAGAAACTTCTCCTATGACACTTGCCTCTCTGAATTCGCTTAGGGATGAGTAAGAGATCAATGAAATATCCAAGTGGAACCAAGAAATATGAGTGGAATGACACTAATCAAAAACCCAGAGCTAACTCATACCCTTGCAAGACATCTATAAATGGATCCCTCATCTGAGAGATCTAGAGGCTGGAATTTTGTGATTTGTAAGGAAGTGTTGTTGGTTTATCTTTGAGAAGAGAGATTGTATTGTTCGGTGATCTTGATTTTCATGAGGTAAAGAGGGCTTTGATGCTGGGAGGATGATGCTGGATCAAACTGTTGGGTTGTAATTCTCCATTCTATCTTAATAAATTTCTTTGAGTTTTCCTCCATACAATCGTGTATTTGTGAATCTTGTTATTTGTGAATGCAATTGTATGTTCAATGTATTTCTGATTCTGTATTGTTTATGATATTATAGATCGAGATGCTTTGATGGTGTTTTGTTACTTTATCTCTACAGGTGTTCTCTAAAGCGGGACAAGTAGGAGAGGAGTTACAAGCTCTATCAAGGGAGAGAGAAATCAAGCAAGGAGTCCAGCGGAAGATCCAAGTTGGTCCCCTTTGCTTCTCTCTTATCTATCATACATAAAGGAAATCACAAATTTCTTTGATTGTTTGTTTCTAAGATAGCTACCAATCTTAGTGGGACTAGCAGATCGAAAAGACACTAGTTTTCCCAGAAACGTCTAGCTTGAACATTACTAACTAGATGGGGGTTGCTGAAGTTCATTCAGAACTCTCTACTCAAATAGTAGGGATTTCCTATTTTTCATGATAGAGAGAAGGTAGATAGAATTATAGGCATTCAACATCTGGGGTTGTGATGTGACACTCATTCGGAGGTGGATTTCTAATTTTTGATAGGACTAGTGCCTCAAGGTGAGGTACTACCAACACCACTCCCACCTAATCGAGTGGGCCTTATGACATGGGCTAAGCTACACTACGGAGCTTATACTTTTTAGAAGGGGTGTATCCACATTAAGGAGATATTGGACATAGTTGAGCGAGTGATATTAGTTATGATTGTACAACTTCTAGGTATAATGGCCTTGAACTACATTTCAGGGCCACAACTTGTAGTCCTCCAGACACTTCAAGGAGGTGTCTTCTATGACTGGGTGGGTTTCCTCCACAGGAGGATGATGATTTAGCTGACACAAATTCATAGGGGCAAGGCGCAAAGTTTTTTCTATGGTAGTGTGATATGCAACATTTGTATGAGAGGGTTGTGATGTTTTGCTCAATGTTGGTGGTGTCGATAGGGCCACCGAGAGATCCAGGGATCCGCGATGGGAATCACTGATGCTGTGAGCAGATGGGGTTGAGGAAGGGTGATATTAGATACCCACGTTTGAGGGTTTGTGGTTATCCAACCCTCAGATGATTCTTAAGTTTCGTTATGCTACTGTGGATTTCCATAGAGATCTAGAGATGGGATTATCCCTAGGTGATGCTTTGGGCCCGATAGGAATGTGATTGTGCTATATTTATTATGATGATTTACATGTATTTATGATATATGATATATTTACAAATTGATACCATGTATGTTTGATTGCAGATGTGGGACCATCTAGATGTCCATTGGCCATATTGGTGGACATCTTCATCATCTAGGTGGAGATGGTGTGAAAGGTGAGCCATGATGGAGGATAGATGATAGGGTGGAGGAGGACCCCGAGAGGATGGCTCAATGCCAACATCTAGATTTCGGTGGCCCCTTTAGGGAGGGGGAGATTTCATCCCTTTGTGTTGAGGTTGGGATACTACATGAGTGTGTTGAGGTTGTTGAGGATGCATGGGATCACGTGACAAACCTACTCTAGGGGAATCCTAAGGTTGGATGGGTGATGATGGATGAGGACACAACTAAGAGGATGATGTTCTATGATAGATTGAAGTGCCTTGTCCTTTGTTGGCCTACCGTTGAAATGTTGAATTCTTGACCTATTTTGGCTCCAGCAATGGGTGAGACAGGAGGGTCTCGTGTAGGGGATGAAAGTGGTGATGGGGGTGTTGGACCCCAATCCTAGATATATTAATTGTATGTATGAGGGGAATATAACCTCTATTTTAGGATCCCTTTCCACAATAAACAAAGAAACCAACCAAAAATTTATCCATGGATGTGGCGCAACCAACACAAACTGTAGTGTTATTATAAGAATAACTAAAATACCATAAGAAATAAATGGATACCTGATGGGAATTCCAAATAAGTATAATTTAAGGCTCATCTGACGATCCTTTGGCATATTTAAACTTTCCTTACGCATCTGAAAATGTATTTTTCAAACTATAATGTTTTCTTAGGAAGGTTAAGATATATTTGTGATATCCTGTATGCCTGATGCATTAAATGTGTAGGATATTAATATCACATAGGAGGCTAGCAAGAGAGGATTATGGAGGCTTGTTACTTTCTATAGGCTAATCACAACTTGGTTGGATCATGAATAGTTACTACTTCCCTATGGTCACGAGAACACTAGGGAATTAGATCCACAATTTTAGGGATTTTGGAGGGAATCATTCCTCCCTTCAAGGAGGATGCCCCTAAAAAACATTTTGTATAAATAAGGAGACTTAAAGAATCAACAGGGATTCAAACTCTAGGAGAAGACAATGATTATCAAAGAAAGGTTCTTTCCTATCATTTTAGTTTTTATGTTTCATGTATGAACACATTTGGAGGTTAATGAAAAGAATTTCCTTGTCCTTATTCTGATTTTATTTCAAGGGACCTGAGTGTCCTTTGGTTAGGGCCCAACCTAAGTGCTCAAGCCCCTTTGTATATTTCCTTTGCATGCATTTAGTATAGTTGTAATTTTCTACAAGTCTTATTTCTAAGAAAGCGACATTGTCTTTGCAAGGTTTATAAGTGATCTCCTTACTAAAGTTTGGTTATGCACCTTGTTCTCAGAAGCACAAATAGTTTCCTTTATGCAATAATATCTTTCATTATAAATTAAACTCATCCTTTCCACTATTATTTTACTTTTTGCAATTATAGGTTTGGCAATTGTTTAAACATCTTGCTTTTATCAGTTAGACATGTAATTTACTTGTAGATGGATAATATTGATTCATAGGTTGAATTAGTATTACTTTCATGCATTTGCATCACTCACCTCATCACTTTTCCACTCACTACTTTACATCTCTACAAACTATCATTAAGCTCAAATTTTCTTAGCTGAGCTACATGAAACCCACATTCTTGTTTCTTCCCTGCATAAGTTTACTCGTTGAGTGTTCCATAGCTTGGAAAGGCCCCATTTTCATTTCTTCAACATTAAACCACCTTTTCCACCCTTCAAACCACTGTTATACTTCATAAAATTTCTCTCGGATGTTTCCTGTAGTAATATGCAGATTGCCTTAGATCACCTCCAGAATTACGCTAGAGGTTTGTCCATCATACTTCACCATCCAAAAACATCCATTACACCTTTGATATGGATTTTATAGGATCAGATACCTGTTAGGAGATTTTCCTTGATAGTTGTAGTTTCCTTCTTGCAATTAGGTTTTGTTTTTTTTATCTATTTGATTTGTTATCCACCATAAAGTGGGATTGATTTACCTTCAACATTATTGAAGTATTTTCTTTATATTATTGCAAGTAAAATAGGGTTGCTTCAATCATTTCCATTCCTATAATAACATATATTTACTTTCTGCAAATCAAATTAGGGTTTCATTCTTTCATTTACTTTCCTGCAACTAGATTAGGGTTTCCTTCCTATCATTTAATTTCCTACAATATAATAGGATCTCTTTCAAGTTATTTCCTTTCCTCCAAATTAGAATAGAATTATTTATTGTTCATTGAGTTTTATAAGCATTTCTCATAGAATAGTGGTCTTCGTGGATCTTGACTTCTCTTCACTACGTCATATCAACCTAAGTAGAACACGTTTCATACTGTACATATAGTACTTACACCTCTTAAGTTTGTATGAAACTTGGGATGATAATTAAACATAAGAACCTTAGGAGTTTCAATGTGCTTGTTGAAATATCAAGCACCATTAATTTTTTGTGTTGTTTCTGGGGAGGTGTCAAAGTATGTACTAATTTGTTCTTTAAGTTGGTTCATTCTCATTTCATTTCCTAAAATAATAATAATAATAATAATAATAAATAATAATAAATTGCATCAACACTTTTTTTTATAAAACACAAAAAAAATACAAAAGAAGGAATTTATTTCATGCATCGTAGAGCTAGGCATAACTCATGATTTTTTTTTCCTAAAAGCCCCACTTCTAAAATAGTCAACCTTCATTTTTTGGTGACTGTGGGCCTTCTGCTCTATCTATAAAGGATTTAGAGGCCTTCTTGGGTGAGCAACCATATATTTTTTAGGAGCCTATAGGTGGAGAAGAAACTCCATCACCTACTAAAAATATGTTGTAAATGGGTAGCCTAAAGTATTTTTTATTAGGGAGACAAATGGTGAATTAAAATGAAAAATATTAGCCTCACTACTCTTCCATAATTCCATGGAATGAATTCTAAGGAACTGTTGATGCTGGGATCAACACCCTCCAAAATTTTTCCCACACATGAATTTTGGAGCCTACTGAGGATCTCACACTTTTTGGCTCTATGGTTACCTCATGGTCGATTGATGTTTTGTAAAGTGTTTAATTCTTCTTCTCAAATTTTTAACTGCCAAGTCACTTTCTCACAAACATGCTTAGTCTCTAATGCATTCATGAGCACACTTTCTTTATGCAAGATCAAACAAGCATAGAACTATCCATCAAGATAGCGTTTTTGCAATGATTAACTCATGGATAGTTAGTGTGCACTTTCATTGACAATCCCAATCACTTTGGTTGCGATTGTACATATATTTAAGTGAGTTTTCTCAAATGTCAGTTTTGTGCACTCTCACTCTCCCAAGTGTCATTTTCACATTCGGGATTATCACTTTTTCTTCCTTTAACTTTAATGTGTTTTTTTTCATGTTATGTTCACTCTGGAATGTGTCACTTCCAAGGTCGTTTACACCTTTCAAGTGCCATCTTCATGATTTCCTCCTGTTACAGGCATCACTTTTATTGTTTTCACTCCAACATGTGTCGAAACTTTGTGTATCACCAAATTTAGTTCTGGCACACCCTTTTGCATTACATGGTCCTACATATTGTTGGAATATGATATGGACACATTCTTATAACATAGTTCATCTTTTGGTCATAGTCATTACCCTAGTTGTAACTTGAGTTCTAAGTGTTTTAATGTGTCATTTCAATAGTCATACCTAGAAATAGGTTTCTCTTGGATGTTGTTTCAAGGTGTGATTAATTTTCATGAGTATTGTGCATTTCATTGGCTTGTATTTATGAAATTTATGTGTGATACATTTTTTGATTCGTGTTAGGATGCATTTCTTTCTCCTACTCTACTAGTCCCACACTAAACCATTTTGAGAGCTCTTCTTGTTCCTCCTGCTTAGTGCAAGTTGTAAAGGAATTAGCCCTATTGCTAGGTTATGAGCGTAGCTTATTCATGAGCCTCATTGACATATCTTTTACTCCCATACTTGTGTAAAATTGTTTTCTAATGATCCTCCCTCTCATAGTGCATTATTACTTCCTAGGAAATGTGACCTAGCCTTTTACTACCTCCCTCAGTGAAAAGAACATTCTAGATGATAAAGAAACCACTGATGGAGAGAAATGTACCCTCCCAAGCTTTTGAGTGCACTCTAGAAGAATGAATCACACTTGAGAAAAGAAAAGCATACTTCATAAAAACAAAGTGCACTTCAAAACAACAAGGTGCACTTCATAACAATAAGGACCTTCTCTCCCTTCAAAAGTGCACTTTGGAACAACGAAGCACACTTCAAAAAAATAAAGCACACTTCGAAACAATGAAGCACAATTCCTAGCAATGAAGAGAACTTCAAAACAATGAAGCAAACACTTTCTCTTTAAAGGTGCATAGAGCAGTCATGAATCACGAAGCCTTCATCCTTCCCTTAAAGCGTAGCACACAGTCGCAAAGCACAAAGCCTTCATCCTTACCTTAAAGTGCATGGAGTAGTCATAAAGCACGAAGCCTTCACCCTTCCCTTAGGGCACATGACATATTCATGAAGAACAAAGCCTTCATCCTTCCCTTAGGGCACATGGCATAGTCATGAAGCACAAAGCCTTCATCCTTTCATCTTGATCACAATCCTTTGACTCGAAGAACTATGCCCTTCTTGAGCGCACAAGCACACATTGAACCAACAAGTGATTTCCACTTTGTGCTTCAATTGTGTGCACTACGCCCTCCTAGTTCATCTTGAGTGCACTAGCACATTGGGAACACTCGAATCCTGATCCCTTGTTCCTTCGTTTTGCACCCTTGAGCTCTCTCTCTCTTTCTTCAGTGCACAAGTGCACCTTGAAGCCTCGAGTTTTCACCAAAACATAAAGAAGACATTGCATAATGGATCAAATGATTCCAAATTTCATCCAAGACCCTATGGAGGGTGAAGATAAGCAACAAAATGGACGTTTCATGAAAATGAAGAGTAAATCAGATCTACCATCAAGAATGCAAGATGAAGCAACATGCAAAACAACTTGGAATTGCCACCTTATCATGAAGTTAATGTCATCATTTTCAAGTTGTAACTTGTACAAGTGTCATCATGGCTTGGGTAATCTGTTTGCTGAATATGAAAGGTTTGATCAAATCAGTAATGTAGATGGATACCATCTTGATAGTAGTGATCTAGTTGAGATTATTGATGGTAGTTTTCCACATAACATGCATGATCTGGTTTGATCTTTGCAATGCAATTCTACCATTCTTGAAATTTTTTGGGTCCATCAGGGAGTCAATGAACTTCAACTCCCATTGATGGTTATGTTAGGTTCTCACGACTCTGATAAGGTCCCTAAACTAAGTCAAATCTAGATTTTCTCACAAAATTCTTTGCTTTGCATGGTCTCACTGGATGTAAATTCCTCCTTGAAGGTTGTGTGGTATTTATAGTATAACTTGACAAGAATTCAAGATTTTATTTCTGCTCAGATTGAGCATTTTGTTTCAATGGATCATTCCTCATGAAAATATCTTGTATCAAGCTCAGGTTGGGAATGCATACCTTTCATGGATGTATGAAGTTTATCATTTTGAAGATTATCATTGGTTGAAGGATTCATACCTGTCATATACTTTCGAAAGTAATCAACTCCTAGTATTTCTTGTGAATGTATTGATGTTAATCATTTTCATTTTGGCACTAGATGTCCTCTTGAGTGTGAGAAGATTCTTGAATAATGTGGTGAATCAGGTTCCTCTTTTTCATCCACTACATCTTTTTTGGTTTAAGGTGTTTTCTATATTGGCATTCATTTTTAATGATTATGATGTTAGTCTAGTTTGTAGTCAATCACAAGAGTAATGATGTTTTTGGTGCTATGGAGTACGAAAGACACCTTCATTCGAGTTGGTTGTTACCTACAAGGAAGAAACAAGAAATTGGTTGTTTTTAGTGGACAAACATAGATAAACAAAGCATTGAAAGTAATGGAAACAATGCATACATAAACATAAAAAAAAAAAATACACAAAATAGCACATGGGAAATTCTTAATGAAGAAAACACGTCAAAAAATTAATGGGAACAGGTTCCCTTTATTGATTGTTGAATGTATAAGAGATACAATAGATGAATAAAGACACTTGGGGATAATTGTTTGATAAATGGTGCTAGAAAATCATCAACAAGGAAGTTAATTTCCTCAGCATTATTGCAAGCTTCCTCTCTCTCTCAAAGAAGTATGAAGACTCTCTCAATGATGAAATCCTCTTCTCAATGAAATGCTTGATTTCTAGTGAGAAATTTTGGTAGGATAACAATGCATTGCTTCTTTGTTTTTTTTAATTTCTCCTTGAACTTGTATTTGTAGAGTTTCTTGAACACTCCTCCTCACCTTGGCTCATAAATGTGATGGATCACTTCGTAGATGAGATGAGAGCTACTATTTCATTGCCATTAAGGCTTCTTAGGGCTCAAGGGTCAAATTTGTCAGCCCATCATGTCAAGGTTTGGAGTGTTTCTCAAGAAAGTTTGTAGCCTGAGGTGATCAGTGGATATTTAACTTGAACCCTAGGAAAGATTTTGATTTTTGGTCTTCATGGTGCTTCTAGCTGAAAATGTCACCTCAGTATGTGCTTATCATTGACTTTGAGTGTCTTTTATTGTGTACAAATGAGTGTAGAATTTTCACATGATAACAATTTCCCTTGATGCATGAGGTTAGGAGCCAAGATATAGCTAAAATACATCATTTTTTGTTGATCTATCTAAGAGTCTTATGAAATTATTGAGAGATAGAGTAACTTATTGTGGAGATGATTAGGGAAAATCCTTGACTGAGAACTAAAGAGAACAATGTTATGAAGAGATACTGGTAAAAAAGTGTCTATACAAGGCAAACATATCCCATGATCGTTATGACAACTAATGAATAAGTATTACAATCACATAGGAAATGGTGCTTTCAAGTCAGCATTGATGTGACTGACACGCTGATGACCGATGATGATAACTGCTTATGCCCTTAGGGGAATCTGTGACAAATAGACAGAACTAGGTGCCCCCATGCATCAAAGGCAAAGCACTACTGAATGAGGTGCTTAGGGATGCATGGGTCTTTGATTTTGGGTACCTCCCATGCATGGAAATGTAAGTACTATTGAATGAGGTGCTAAAAAATGCATATCTCTTCAACTAAATGAGAGAAATGCAATAGTTACAATGTACATTAGTACCCTAACATGAAAAAACTGTTTTGGTGTCGAATGTTAGAGAGATTGATGGCATCAATGGGAAATGGTGATTCCCACTATGCTACCCAAGGTTGTCTTGTAAATGGGGGGAGAAACCAAGGTACTCCTTCAATCCTGGATGATGGGTGTTGAATTCTATAGGAAAGAAGTGCCAACTACCCAAAATTTTGATTCGATGAATCATTATGAAGGAATAAAGATGGTTGTCACGTAGTGGGTTATAGAGGCATGATCAAAAGAGCTGATAGTATGGGTAGATATAGAAATATTCCCAAGGTTGGAGTTGTAATGTGAGCAGTGTAAGTCAAAATAGGGGAAATGCCCCTAGAGTTAGTAGGACATCTAGAGCAGTTATGCACATGTTCTGATTGTGATGGTAAATGATGGATGAATATGGATCATGGTGAGGTGATAAAAGCAAGCTCCAACCAAGGGAAACTAGGGACTATTGTCAAGGTAACTAACACAAAAATATGGATGGGAATCCTTTTCCTAAAAAATCTTTGTACACTTTCCAAAATAATATAAAAGTAGTTTGAGATGTAGAAACATAGAGATGGGTGCCCCAAGAAAATGGTGGCCTACATAATGATGCAGGTGGGGTTTTTTGCTATGGGTAGGGGCCCCATTGGTTGGTCTCGGTGTGAGGAATATGAGGTAGATGAAGTGATGTAGATGGGATATTGCCAAATGGAGGAGTGATATACCAAATTTAGAATGCGAATGTGCACTCGATCCAATTTGATAATGAATAATCATGGTGATTCGGGAGATCGGTTGGTATGAAATTAGTAAAGAAGAGGAGAATGAGACTAATCTTCAAGACATGTGAATGAGATGGCTCCCGAACTTGAGGGAATGGTCATGGATCCTAATAGTGTAAGGTGAACTATAAAATGAGGTGATCCATGTGTGGGAGGTACTATCAACATGCATGGATGTTTACCAAGTGCAGGTAGAAGGTGGTGGTAAACTTGGTCAAGATGATGGAACCTATGGTGAATTTCATAGAAATGATGTCAGGATATGCAAAGATTTCAAGGAAGCCTCTCATGCTATGTGAAGGATGATAACTTAATTGTCGATTGTCACTAGGGGATTAATTCTACTAAGAGACTATGAGGAGACTTGCAACTTCGACAACTAATACCTCAAGTGAAAACATCTTGATGAAATCATGTGTAAGTTGAAATGTGCTAAGAAATATGAATCATAAAACATGGAAAGGCACACCTAATGGGTACTTTGAATAGTAAAATGAGCCCAAAAATAAGTATAATCTTGAAATGGAATGAATGGTACCATAATGTAGATGACATTATCCTGATCCCAACGTTGCTGGCAGTTTTGTGAAAGGAGGTCATGAGATCATGAATGAGCCTCTTGAAGGTGACAAAGAGGGTGATATATAGGGTGAAATGGGCCCTATTCCACCTCATTTGTACTTGCTAACATGGACTTTAGAGCAGGGTCCACGAACTACTTTCTTCTGTAGCAGTTAGCCAGAGCACCCAAGTAGTTCACATGGATATCCAGGTAAGCATTCACAACCCAAGATTTGTGATTTTGGTAGGCTAGGGTAGATAGGCCATACAGGATGGCATGTACATTTTTTTTAGAGAAAAAATCAAAACTGGCACGAACGAATGAAAGAAAGTCGAGCGGGAGCACGCAAGCAAGGGCACAATAGTCACACATGCCTGCGACTATGGGTGAGACAACCGCGAGGTCATCATGCCAAGGACCTCATGACTTCATGCGTGACATGCATGCAAATGTGTAAGAAATAGTCACACTCATTGCACATATGCGCAAAAAATAGACGCACGACCAAGGGGCCAACGTCTTCATGGGTATAAGGGTGACAGTCACATGGTGCATGTGACTATATGGTAAAATTCATTGTGGTTTCTTGTGCCTATTTTGGGAATAGATGCACAACCATGAGAATGTTCCTAAAATAGGTGTGTGATGTTGATAAAAGTAAAATTTTTAGCCTTGAGGCTGATTTTTTTATTTTTTATGCTTTGGGCAGGATGGGTTTGACATGGTGTAAGCGAGATTGGTACTGCATCCATGTAGTAGTGGTTGGTGATGCTCTGGCTTGAAAATTACTGACCAAATGGGGGTTACTGAAGATCGTTCAAAACTCTTTACTCAAATAGTAGGGATTTCCTATGTTTCATGATAGAGAGAAGGTAGTTAAAATGATAAGCATTCAACATCTGGGGTTGTTATGTGATAGTCACAGCGGAGGTGGATATTTCCTTTGTGATAGGACTAGTGCCTCGAGGCAAGGTACTACCGACACCACTCCCACCTAGTTGAGTGGGGCTCATGACATGGGCTAAGGTGCACCACAGAGCTAATACTTTTTAGGAAGGGTGTATCCACATTAACGAGATCTTGGACACAGTTGAGCGAGTGATGTTATCTATGATTGTACAACTTCTAGGTACAATGGCCCTGAACTGCATTGTAGGGCCACAACTTGCTGTCCTTCAAAGACTTCAGTGAGGTGTCTTCTATGACTAGGTGGGCTTCCTCCATAGGAGGATGACGACTTAGCTGACACAAATTCATAGGGACGAGGCGCAAAGTCTTTTCTATAGTAGTGTGATAAGCAACATTTTGTATGAGAGGGTTGTGATTTTGTGGCCAGTGTTGGCGGTGTCGATAGGGCCACCAAGAGATCCAAGGATCTAATGATGGGAATCGATGATGCCCTGAGCAGGTGGGGTTGAGGAAGGGCAATATTGGATACCCACATTTGATGGTTGGTGGTTATCCAACCCTTAGATGGTTCTTGAGTTTCCTTATGTTGTGTTTTTCTGTAGAGATCTAGAGATGGGATTATCCATAGGTGATGCTTGGGGCCCAACAAGTATGTGATTATGTTATCTCTATTGTGATTATTTACGTGTATTTATGATATATGATATATTTCCAAACTGATACCATGTATGTTTGATTGTAGATGTGGGACCATCCAGACGTCCATTGGCCATATTGGTGGGCAAAGATCATCATCATCTAGGTGGAGATGGTGCGAAAGGTGGGCCATGATGGAGGAGAGATGATAGGGTGGAGGAGGATCCTGAGAGGATGGCTCAATGCAAACATCTAGAGTTGGGTGGCCCCTCTAGGGAGGGGGAGATTTCATCCCTTTGTATTGAGGTGGGGATACTATGGGAGTGTGTTGAGGCTGTTGAGGATGCATGGGATCACATGACAACCATACTCTAGTGTATTCCTAAGGTTGGATGGGTGATTATGGAGAAGGACACAATTGAGAGGAGGATGTCCCAGGATAGAGTGAGGTGCCTTATTCTTTGTTGGCTTACAGTGGAAATTTTGAATGCTTGACCTATTTTGGCTCCAACATTAGGTGAGGTAGGAGGGTCTCATGTAAGGGATGTAGGTGGTGATGGGGGTGTTGGGACCCAACCCTAGATATATTTATTATATGTACGAGGGGAAGTAACCACTATAAAGATGCTCCCCTTTTTTATGACTTATTTTTTGTGGTGTTAGCCAGTGGATGTATTTTTGTACATATATTTTTTGATGATGATGATGATATATATATATAATATATATATCTATATATATATATTATCATCGTAAAAAATATATGTACAAAAATACATCCGCTAGCTAACACCACAAAAAATAAGTCATAAAAAAGGGGAGCATCTTTATAGTGGTTACTTCCCCTCGTACATATCTATCTATCTATCTATCTATCTATCTATCTATCTATCTATCTATCTATCTATATATATATATATGTATATATGAGTTGATTTTTTACATCTATCATGATGTGTCTTATGTGATTTGATTTTCATATATGTGATATAATTTTCATTTATTTGTTTCATATGTTTTTTATGCTTTATGTGTCTCGATGATGATGTATATGTGATACATTCTAGTCTAATATTTGATTAGCTATGCGATCAACTACATTATTTTGAGTTTTTGGTATGTGTAAAAATGTGATCTGTTCAAAACCATGAGCTAACCTTTGCACATGAAGATATTTCTAAAAAAGGTAAGGTTCACGTACCATGAAGGTTCTATTCAACAGTGACACAATAAGATGGGAGTTAAGAAACACATGTAGGTGACTAATACCTAGGTGGGATGCATCAACCAATAGGACTATGCCAACATCGTATTCAACTTGATTATTGGTGACTAACATCATGAAAATCCCATTCTGGTAGAAGGGTGTCAGATCATGAGAGTATATATCCTAGGCTACTACATAGAGGTTTTGAGACCATGAAGAAGTAGCATCATTGAACTCGTGATGATATATTGGCGAATGATCCATCTGCAACACATGATGAGAGTGTGATTTTAGTGTACGTCCATGAAGAGGTGATCATCATAAAAATAAGTCATGGTGAATACATTTACATTCTAGAGCTATTTTGAGTGTTATGGATAGAAATTTTTGAGGTAGAGCCCATTGACGGGGTCTTTGTGGTAAGTCCCATCAAGCTCTGCTAACATGTATGACCCCTTGGGTAGGAAATGTTTAACAATTATGGTCCCTTCCATAATGTGTTGAACTTCCCTGGTCTTAAAGCTTTTTTTGCAACATCATAGCAAAGGACTAGATCCTGTTCTATTACTGACTAAGGGGTGACATTGCGATCAAAAGAGGCTTTAGTACTCTTCTTGTGGGATTTGTTATGATGGAGAGATCGCCCCCAACCTTTTTTGATGTGTTCCAAATTTACTATCATTTTATCTAATGGTGAGGTATCTAGGAGGATTTTGATGGCTAAGTGTAAAGTAGGGATCTCTTGTTGGCATTATGACACAGGTTTGGTGCTATGACACAGGTGTTGTCCTTGATGGCAACTCACTCAGATGACAGATCACAGTTTAGGATCACAGAATGAAGGAAAAATAGGTATATGCAAGATCCCCTTGACCAAACCATGTATACATGCGGGATTGCAGACCAAAAGGCGTGTATGCGTATGCACACACTTTCACACAAGGAAAAGCGCGTACATGTTGGAAAACTTAGTTTTTGTCCATGGTATTTGGTTTGTGGTATTTTGACCCATGGTATTGGTCCAAGGTATCTTGTCTGAAGTGTTGAACCTAGGTATTTGGTCCAAGGTATTGATTCTAAGTGGTTTTGGACCATGGTATTGAGTAAGGCCTAAGACTATAAAAGAAGGAGGAGATCATTAGGCAAAGGCACTCAAGTATTGAATATCTAATGAAGAGTAAGATCTAGAATACTAGTCATTGGGTTATGGTGCATAGCTGGATTTGAATCAAGGAGGAACCTAAGCGCTTGAAGAAGGATACGTTCTATTAATGGGTCAAGATCTTAAGGCTTGAAGAGAAGTATCTTTGTGTGGTTTTGAACTTTTATTTGAATAATCGACGCATGTTGTAATTTGTAATTCTGATGACCTAGGTATAACCGATGTCTGAATAAGTTGTAAAGGTTAAATCATCTTTCACAGATCTGTACGCAGGTTCAGGATAGCAAAGGTGCATATACACGTTGGTTCGGCATTTCAAAACAGCGTATACACAAGTTTTCCTTCATATAATAGTGTATGAATGCAGGTTCAACACATTGAAGTAGCGTACATCTCATAAAATATGTTTTAGCTACTTCTATTTGTTGTTGCAGTGTTCTGGGTTCTGGATTGGGTTCTAGTTACTGTTACTATATTCTAGTTACATCATTCATAAAAGTGATTGTTTGATTCAGTTTTGGTTGGTGCAAAGGAGATTGGTTAATGCAGATATATTTGATGTTTGATTGATGTTATTGATGGATCTAGTCTGAAAATTTATGAAACGTGGTCCCTGGAAGAAAAGAGAAGGTTGTAGCCTTCTGTAGATCAACACCTACATACTAGTAAACACATCAGCTAGTACAAGAGCAAAGCGGGTTGTAGCTCCCTTCTAGGAAAAGCTGGAGAATGAGAGAAGGTTGTAGCCTTCTGTAGGTAGAAGCCTATGTACTAGTATAAGGTTGCACTAGTACAAAACTTGTAAAAATAAGTTTCTTATTAAAGAAAGATAGAGACGATTGCAGCATGTGGTTTTTACCCACACTGGGTTTCCACCTTATATCTTGTGTTCATGTGTGTGATTGCTTGTTCTGTTTACTGCATCTAATTGTTGGTTATATGGTTCTAATACACAAATTAAATATCAACTAACTAAATTATAATTTTGCAAGGTATACGCTGGTTTCTCTAAACATAGTTGCGCATACACGCAAGTTTCATTAACAAAAGTAGCGTATATAAATCTGTTTATGGAAATGAAATATTGTTAAATTGCTAATATTGATTCACCCCCCCCCCCCCCCCCTCTCAATATTATTTCCAATAATTGGAATCAGAGCAGGTCCTTCAGAAGAAGCTTGATCACTTGAAGGAAGATCTATCATCATGGGAAACTATGAAAGAGAGGGATCCATTAGACCACCAATTTTTGATGGGAGCAACTTCATCTATTGGAAGGTAAGAACGACAACCTATCTTCAATCTCTTGGAATAGTTGTTTGGGAAATCGTGGAAGGAGGATATACATTTCCATCAATAATTCCTATAGATACAACAGGTAAAAAGTAGTATGAAACAAATCGCAAGGTTGTCAATACACTGTTGGGGAGTCCGTCACAATCAAAATTTTTCAAGGTTATGCAGCTCAAAACCACCAAAGAAATATGGGACAAGATCGTCCTAATCTATGAAGGAGACAATTAGGTAAAACGTGAAAAACTAAAAACTCTTAGAATTCAATATGAAACTCTCAAAATGCACAATGATGAAAGTATAGCTCATTACTTCCTATGTATAGATGAGCCTGCTAATTGCATGAAAAACTTGGGTGAAGAGATAAAAGAAGTTAATTTAATTGAAAATGTTTTAAGATCCTTGTCTTCTAAGTTTGAATCAAAAGTTCCTACCATAAAATAAAAGCAGGATCTTCAGAATATGACTATGACATAGCTGGACGTAATACTAACTACTATTGAAATGAGGAAAGGAGGTCCATCAGATATGAGAGAAGCAGCATTCAAGGCTTCAGGAAGAGAAGAGCTCAATTAATTGGGACACATTTTAGAAGGAGAGGAAGAAGCAAACTTTGTCAAAAACCTTCAACGAGATTCTGGAAGATTCAGAGGTAAACTACCTTTCAAATGTTTTTCTTGTGGAAGAGTCCATCATTATGCATCCAGATGTCCTCATAAAGATAAGTTTGATAAAGGTAAGGAACCGGAAAAATGGAATAGAAAACATAATGTAAGTAAGAAGAGCTACTATACGCATGAAGATAGTGATGGTTTATCAAATAGTGATGAAGATGAATATGGTAATGATTATAGACTTTTAATGGCTTTTGAAGATGATGATTTCTTGGATGCTTTAGATGAAGATGGTCTCTATTAAGAAATTTCTAAACTTAAAATCTGTTTAGAAGAAAAGAATATGATTATAGATACTTTGACATTCCAACTTGCTGAAAGGGAAAAACACAATGAAAAGTTAGAATGTGAAATTATGAATCTAAGAAAAGATATTGAGAAAACAAAATCTCTTAATCTTAGATTTGTGAAAGGATCATAAAATTTAGATGAAATTATCAAAGTGCAACAGTATCCTCTAATAAAAAAAGGTCTTGGATATACTGAATAACCATCTCAAGCACAGAAGCCGTCAACCTCCAAAAGCTATCTTGATGCAACAAGGAGAAGTGAACATGTTGACAATCATCAACAAAGGCATAAAGTAGATCACCAGGTAAATCAGGTTCAATCTACTTCAAGGATGAACAGAAGGTATAACCAACTACAGGTAAATCAGTCTCAACTTGCTTCAAGAATGAATGTCAATGGAAGCTACAATCATGAGGTTAGTAGATTCGATAATTGCAGTAATTTCTTTAATGGCCAATGTTTTTCATGCCATAACTTTGGACAAAAAGCTGCTCAATGTGTTACTTGCAAGACCATCATGACTAGAGAAGCACGAAATCAAAGGAATGTGACTGGGATCATGAAAAGGACATATAATAAATTTTATGCTCTTGAAAATGAAATAGAATGCTCTATCTGTAACAATTTCGGTCATGAAGATTATGAATGTAGGAGTAAATTTCGGCAAACATCTCAGAAGGAGCAAGCTTCATTAGGTCCAAAAACATGGAGAAAGAAAGAATCACAAATAGAAAGATGTGGTATAGCCTTGTATGCGGAAGGACAAGAAAAATCAGTGGTACATCGACAATGGATGCTCGAAACACATGATAGGTGATAAAAAAAAACTCCAGTCATATAATGCCTTAGAAAAGGAAAAGAAGGTCTCCTTTGGTAATGACACTCCTGCAGTCATAAAAGGTAAAGGCTTCGTTCTCTTAAAAGAAAAAGTTAAAGCTGGGAATGTTATGTATGTAGATGGTCTAAAGCATAATCTATTGAGTGTCAGTCAAATGTGTGATCAAGGAAATGAGGTAGTATTTCAATAAAATGGATGTGTTGTTCGTGAGCTTGATACAGGAGAAACAGTGATCAAAGGTGTAAGAAATCCAAACAACCTGTACATACTCAAGGGGGGACAACAACAGTGCTACCTAAGTAAAAAAGATGAACATTGGTTATGGCGCAGAAGATTGGGTCATCTAAGTTTTCCTCAAATAAGAAAAGCATGCAGATACCGGGTTGTTCATGATCTTCCTGATATCAGAATTCCAGAGAATACAATATGTAAATCATGTTAATTTGGTAAGAAAACTAGAGCACATTTCCCGGAGAAGGAAGGATCAACTAGTAAGCCTCTTGAACTTGTTCACACTGATTTATGTGGTCCATCTAGGAAAAAGTCACCTCGTGGAGAAGAACTCTTTATATTGTTCATTGACGAATTTTCCAGAATTTGTTGGATAGGACTGCTAAAGCATAAAGATGAAGCTTTCGAAAAGTTTAAAGCCTTCAAAGCCTTGGTTGAAAATGAATCAGATCGAAAAATCAAATGCCTCAGGTCTGATCGAGCAGGGGAATTTACCTCGGATGAATTATTCGACTTCTGTGAAGAACATGGAATAAGAAGGGAATTCTCTACAGCAAGAAATCCTCAGGAAAATGGAGTGGTAGAAAGGATGAATAGAACTGTTCAACAAATGGCTCGTGCTATGCTAGGTGAGTCTGGAACTCCTCCAACCTTCTGGGGTGAAGCTACATTTGCTGTCGTCACTATTCTCAACAAAATAAACGTCTGGGTAAAAAACACTCAAACTCCACATGAACTTTGGTATGGTAAGACTCCTACTGTAAAATACTTCAAAGTTTTTGGAAGCAAATGTTACATCAAAAGGACTGATGAAAAACTTGGCAAGTTTGAACCTAGAGCAGATGAAGGCATTCTCCTCAGTTACTCTTCCTGAAGTGAAGCATATAAGTGTTATAATAAAAGACTTAGGAAAATTGTTGAAAGTATTGATGTTATGGTTGATGAAGTAGGCAAAAATCCAAAGCAGGTAAAATCGAATATTATGAAGAAGATGAGGACTATCCTTCCACATCAAATCAGACTAATTCTGAAGAAGAAACAAATGAGGCACCAGAAGAATAGATAAGGGTAGAAGAAAAGACTCCATCTAGGTATGTTCAGAAGAATCATCTAGAGACTCAAATTTTGGGGCAGAAAGAAGCAGGTGTGCAGACAAGAAGAACTATTATAGAAGCTTCAATCTATCTAGCATTGCTTTCCTTCGTTGAATCGAAAAATGTAAATGAAGAATGCAAAGATGAATGTTGGGTCAAGGCCATGAATGAAGAACTTGAGCAAATTGAAAAGAATAATACTTGGGAATTGGTTCCTAGACCTAATGATAAGAATGTCATAGGAACCAAATGGATATTGAAAAACAAGTTGAATGAAAATGGAGAAGTTATTAGAATCAAGGCCAGACTTGTTTGTAAAGGGTATGCTCAACAAGAAGGTATAGACTTTGAAGAAACTTTTGCACTTGTTGCTAGACTTGAAGCCATAAGAATGTTTCTTACTCTTGCTAGCTTTCAAAAGTTAAAAGTATATCAAATGGATGTGAAATCTGCCTTTCTTAATGGAGACCTAGAAGAAGAAGTATATATTGAGCAACCAGATGGATTCATCCTTGGAAATGATCCAAAACTTGTATGCAGACTCAAAAGGCTCTCTATGGTCTAAACCAAGCTCCAAGGGACTGGTATTATCCTCTTGACAAATACCTTCATCAACAAGGTTTTTCAAAAGGATCAGTTGTTAGCAATATCTATATCTATATCTATATATAGATATATATATATATATATATATATATATATATAATATATATATAATATATATATATATATATATATATATATATATATATAATAATATATATATATATATATATATATATATATGACAATGATAAATTGCTAATACTTGTTGTGTATGTTAATGATATCATTTTTGGTAGCAATTGAGAAGCCATGAGTCAAAACTTTTCTTTGGTAATGTAGAAAGAATTCGAAATGTCCCTACTTGGTGAGCTCACATATTTTCTTGGTTTACAAGTTCAACAAAATAAAGATTGTATTTTTCTATCACAAACCAAGTACCTCAAGTAGATCTTGAAGAAATATGGCATGGAAGATTCTAAACCAGTATGTACCCCTATGGTAACAGGATGCAGCCTCAGCTCAAAAGATGAATCAGCAGGAGTACATCAACCAACCTACAGAACCGTGATTGGTAGTTTGCTTTATCTAACGGGTACCCAACCAAACATCATGTATGCAGTGGGAATAGTTGGAAGATTCCAAGCAAAAACAAAGGAATCACACCTTTAGGCAGTCAAACAGATTTTCAAATATCTTCAAGGAATGCAAAACTTTGATTTATGGTATCCTAGAGATATAGATATTACACTTCATGCATATACAGATGCAGATTGGGCAGGAAGTGTGGATGACAAAAAAAGCACTAGTGGTGGTGCATTCTTTATGGGTTCCAGATTACTGTCTTGGATCAGCAAGAAACAAAGTTCAATTGCATTGTCTACCATTGAAGTAGAATATGTGGTTGTTTCATCTTGCTGCACACAACTCCTTTGGATGATGCAAACATTGCAAAACATTTAGATCACATGTACTCCACCCATCTCCATTCTATGTGATAATACAAGTGCAATCAGTATTTCAAAGAATCCAGTCATGCATTCCAAGACCAAGAACATACCTATCAAATATCATTTCTCCAGGAACAAGTGGTTGAACAAAAGGTCAAATTGGAGTATGTTCCCTCTAAGGAACAGGTTGCTGATATATTCACTAAACCATTGCCCAGATAGACATTTGAATACCTCAAATAGAAGTTGGGAGTAGTTGATGCATCATCTTTCTGTTGACACTTATCTGTTTCAGAGAACAATGGTTGTACATGAGTTTCATGAACCGTATCCACCTACATACATCGGTTGCTATAGATATAGCCTCATATATGTTGGTTTGAAGAATATTAGTGGGCAAGACTCAGGATGAAAAGATTCTGATATGGGTTTGACAGTGATCATCTGGCATAGGTTCAGGGGGAGCATATACTTCTAATAATGCATTGTTGGCATTATCTTAGAATATCTTGGTACAATTTCACAGTTGTTTTTTATTTAGGTGTAGAGGGATATCATGGTTGCTGGTCTCGATGGTGATTGATAGATGCTACTGATGATAGTTGCTGATGACTATCATAGTCTTGTTTTAGATATTTTGTCTCTATGTCATGTATATCTTTTATTATCAAGGTCATGTAACGACCTATTTTGTTTCCCCACTATGCCTGGGATGGATGATGTAATGTTCTTGTTTTATCATGTATAAACTTTTGATGAGTCAATCTTGGTATATCCCCACTTGGTTGGGAGATGGATGTATGTATGAGTCTTTGGTGATAGGAAGGTCATTTATGATGTATAGAGTCATGTTCTTCTTGTAGAACATCTTTTTTCAGACCTTGCTTACAGTCAAGGGGAGCATGATCAACACACTTCAACATATCAGAGAATTTAGCATGTACTCAGGGGAAACATAACCCTTTGCCCTTGACGATAAAGGGGGAGAGTGACTTGGGGTTGTCATCAAGTCCAAAGAGGGAGATTTTTGGGGTTATGACACAAGTTTGGCACTATGACACAGGTGTTGTCCTTGATGGCAACTCACTTAGATGACAGATCACAGTTCAGGATCACAAAATGAAGGAAAAAGAGGTATATCCAGGTTCCCCTTGACCAAACCGCGTATACATGCGAGATTGCAGACCAAAAGGCACGTATGCGTATTCACGCACTTTCATGCAAGTAAAAGCGCATACATGTTGGAAAACATGGTTTTTGTCCATGGTATTTGGTCCGTGGTATTTTGACCCATGGTATTGGTCCAAGGTATCTTGTCCGAAGTGTTGACCCTAGGTATTTGGTCCAAGATATTGATTCTAAGTGGTTTTGGGCCATGGTATTGAGTAAGGCCTAAGACTATAAAAGGAGGAGGAGATCATTAGGCAAAGGCACTCAAGTATTGAATATCTAATGATGAGAAATATCTAGAATACTGGTCATTGGGTTATGGTGCATAGCTGGATCTGAATCAAGGAGGAACCTGAGCACTTGAAGAAGGATAAGTTCTATTGATGGGTCAAGGTCTTAAGGCTTGAAGAGAAGTATCTTTGTGTGGTTTTGAACTTTTATCTGAATAATTAGTGCATGTTGTAATCTATAAATTTGATGATCTAGGTATAGCTGATGTCTGAATAAGTTGTAAAGGTTAAATCATCTTTTACAAATCTGTATGCAGGTTCAGGATAGCAAAGGGCACATATACATGCTAGTTCGGCATTTCAAAACAATGTATACATAGGTTTTCCTTCATATAACAGTGTTTGAACACAGGTTCGACACATTGAAGTAGCGTGCGTCTCATAAAATATGTTTTAGCTACTTATGTTTGTTGTTGCAGTGTCCTGGGTTCTGGATTGGGTTTTGGTTACTGTTACTGTATTCTAGTTACAACATTTAGAAAAGTGATTGTTTGATTCATTTTTGGTTGGTGCAAAGGAGATTAGCTAATGCAGATATATTTGATGTTTGATTGATGTTATTGATGGATCTAGTCTGAAAATTTATGAAATGTGGTCCCTGGAAGAAAAGAGAAGGTTTTAGCCTTCTGTAGGTCAACAACTATGTACTAGTAAACACATCAACTAGTACAAGAGCTAAGGGGGTTGTAGCTGCCTTCCAGGAAAAGCTGGAGAACGAGAGAAGGTTGTAGCCTTCTATAGGTCTGCATATTGGTATAAGGCTGCACTAATACAAAAATTGTAAAAATAAGTTTCTTATTAAAGAAAGATAGAGACGATTGCAGCAGGTGGTTTTCACCTGCATTAGGTTTCCACCTTATATCTTGTGTTCATGTGTGTGATTGCTTGTTCTGTTTACTGCATCTGATTACTAGTTATATGGTTCTGATACATACATTAAAGATCAACTAACTAAATTAAAAGTTTGCAAGGTATATGTTGGTTGCTCTAAACACAGTTGCATATACATGCAAGTTTCATTAACAGAAGTAACGTATATAAATATATTTATGGAAATGAAATATTGTTAAATTTCTAATACTGATTCACGCCCCCTCTTAGTATTATTTCCAACATCTCTCACTTAATGTGGAGCACAACATCAACCCCACATACCAATTGAAAGAGTGTGAACCTTGTGGAAGATTTGATTGTTGTGTGGTACACCCATAAGGCTGAGAAAACCATGTGATGCCAATTCGTCTTGTGGTTGTTCACTATATGCTACAACATTGTTTTAAGATCTTTGTTGACAACTTCTACCTAGCCATTGGATTGAGGGTAGTTAGGGAAATAAAACTCATCAGAAAAACCAAGGTGTTGAGATAGTTCTTGAAATATCTCAATCTTGAAGTGCTTGCCATGATCTGATACCAACTCCTTGGGAACATTAAACCGTGTATTGACATGGTTGAAGAAAAACCATGCAGCGATTTCTACGATGTTATTATATGTGGGCATGGCTTCTTCCCATTTTGTAAAGTAGTCGATAGTGACCACAATGTACTTATGTCCACCTTGAGATTGAGGGTTGTATGTCATGAAGCTTATGCCCCATTTGTAGAAAGGGCCTGCGACAATGACTGGGTGTAGGGGAGCTGGTAGAGATCGTGCCTTGTGAGTGTATCGCTGGAAGTGCTCACATCGCTTGATTATTTAAATATAATCATGAAACAAGGTCGGCCAAAAGTAACCAACACAAAGGAGTTTTTGGGCAATGGCCATCCCTGATAGGTGGCCATGCAAGATCCGTTGTGGAAGTCATTTAAGACCTGCTCAGCTTGCTCAAGAGTAAGACATCTATGGAGAATGGTGTCAATGCCACGATGATAGAGGACACCCCTCATAAGAAGGTAATGGAGGGGTTGATGGTAGATGTGTCTGCAATCATTGTGAGTGACCAGAGATTTGAACTTATGACTTCAAAGAAAGAGGAGGATGTTGATGTACCAAGGTTCATCCATAGATATGATGAACAAATGTTCATTAGGGAAAGAATCATTGACATGGGACCCTTGGGACTCTGTAGGAAGATCTTGCTTTTAGGGGAAGCAAAATGTAAGCTGAACTCTTGAAAAATAACTACCCATTAGGCATACTTATGGTTCATCATACGAAAAGTAAGAAAATATCTCACAGGATTAAGTGATGGCAGTCCACAAGATGATATAATGCCAAAGATTTTGTACTTAGTGTACAAGGGCTAGGGTTGTTTTTTCTACTGGCTTATACTTTAAGGCAGGCTTAGAGAGGTTCTCACTGATGTAATAAATAATTTTTTGTCTACCATATGCTCCTTCTTAGACTAATACCCCCATGATGGCTGCTTCAAATGCTGATAGGTAGAGGGTATAGTCCTCGATATGGTCAGGAGGGATAATCAATGGTGCTTGAGATAATGTCTCCTTCAAGGCCTCAAATAATTTTTGGGCCTTTTCATCCTAATGGAAGGGAAAATATTGATGAATAAAGTGAAAGAAAAAATGAGCACAAGTGGTATAATCAGGGACAAAGAGATGTAAGAAATTGGCCTTTCCTTGCAGGCTTTGTAACTGCTTCAAAGTTTTTGGAGGTATCATTTCTTGGATGGCTTAGGCCTTCATAGGGTCGAATATAATGCTTTTCTGGGAAACAATGAATCACAATAGTCTCCCTATGTTAATGAAAAAAGCACACTTGAGAGGGTTCAAGCATTGGTTGTATTGTTGACATCTCTAAAATCCAAGAAAAGATCTTCTAAATGGCCTGAGTGATTTTTGGATCACACTGTAAGGTCATCCAAATAGGCCAGTATAAGATGAGTGAAGTCATGGAAGATATAATTCATGGCCCATTGAAAGGTGGTGTTAGCATTTTTAAGGTTGAAGGGAATTATTCAATAGGTGAATTTTCTCATGGGGTGGGAAAAGTTGTTTTGTACTTATCAATATGGCGTATATGAATTTGGTTATACCCTGAGAAGACATTCATGAAGGATAAATCCTCATGATGGACACATGCATCGATTACTTGATCGATGAAGGGTGTAGGGTATTTTTCTTTGGGACATGATTTGTTTATATCTTTAAAATCAATACAAACTTGAATGATTCCCTGTTTTTGCATGATGTCCATAGGGTTAGAAACCCAAGACATGTAAGAGATATGGTAAATGAAACCAAATTTGTGAATATTTCTTGTTTCTTGTTTAATCACTTCTTCTTTAGAGGGATGGATCTGATGCTTCTTTTGCCTAATAAGGTGGGCACCATGCCATGTTTCGATGTGGTGCTCCACGATAGTAGAAATTATGCTAGGCATTTCCAAGTAAGACCATGCAAAGATGTCCCTATATTCTTGAAAAAGGGATTTGTACGAGGCCACCTCATTGTTATAGGTCTATTTGGGCACATAATTCTCAACAATCAAATCAGTGTAAATAGGGTCTATCAAACTCTAATTTAGTTGCTACATTTCCTAGACATGCCACCTCATTGAGTGCTTTCATCCATGAGAGTTTCTTGACTTCAAACCCTGTTGAAGTGCTTCCTTGGGTCACCAGTGCATCCCTGGTCAAGGGTAAGTGCTCTGCAGAGAAGGTATCCCCATTCAAGGCTGCATTGTAGAGCATATAAGCCCACTCAAGCTTGCGTTGGGCAAGAATCCTTGAAATGTTCATTGGATCTTGAGTATATTCCTCATTTCTAGAGCCTTCTAGAAGGAACCCAACTCCTATCTTATCAAGATGAGCTCGACTTAGGATAGCCTTAGATAATCTAATCCTCTATCCTCTCATCCCTTTGAACATGGAAACTAATCATCCGATTATGGAAATCCATTCAATGCCATATTAATGACAAAACCACTTGCATTCATCTATAAATTGGCCTCCCATCATAGAGCCAAGGAGCTTGGATATTATAGAGAAATATTGTTGGTTTAGAGACCTGAAATCATTGTAAAGTAATGTTATGTTGTTGGATTGATGTTTCTATTGGTGTGATGAGGGTATGGACTAAGCTGGATGAGTGACACGAGATCGAACCACATTGGGTGTAACTTCTCCTTCTATCAATCTAAAGTTGTTTGTTCCTTTTCCAATACTTTTTTCTATATCTATGATGAATGTATGTTTAAATGTTTTTAATTCCATTTGTTTACAATAAATAGATCATATGGTTTGACTGTTGTCATCTTCTATTTATGTTGGCAGGTTCCAATTGAGTGAATTCAGTTTGAGTGGGAGTGACGGGAACAACTCAAAGGAGATCAAAGGAAGCGAAGGATCACAAGTAGGTTCTTTTATCTTATCTGTTTATTGTAGGAAAATGTTAAACATCTTTACTTTAGTTGTTATAAGTGTAACTACCCACTTAGGGAAGATATACTTATCCGTAGGTATAAATTCCGTATAACACTTGTCCTAGGAGTACTTTAACCCCAACAAGATTTATTTGACTATGTCTTGGTCTGTAGGTGATATATTAGACATATTCCCTTCCTCGAATGAATCTAGTGTCGAGATGGTATTTCTAAACCAATCTACCCATCCTAGTGGTAGGAAGTCCTTTGTTTCTATTGTGAAAATATCATGGCTTGGTGCATCAATAGGTGAAAATGATTTCTAAGGTACAAAGAAATAACAATGATGCATGGCATCCCATCAACATTCTGGTTCTGCCATGGCCTCTAAAATATTTTTGTTTGAGTGAAAAATATTATCTAATGGTTATATATATTGTGCAAGGTCATGAGGATGAGATTTGGACCTAACTGTGATAATTGACAAATAAGAGAATGATTCAGTGGTTTCTTCCATAGAAACCAACGATATTGAAAATGTGTAGATTGGATGAGTTTGCATAGTTGGTGGTGGTACCACCTTTGTTGTAACAACCTCCTCTCATAGCTACCCACCTTCACCAGATTTCTCGAGTAAACATGAGTTGAGTGGATACTATGATAGGACTCAACCTCCTATATGACCTTAAGGAACTGGAGTCAACAACTTAAGACCTTATTGACTTATCTTAGGTGCTAAAGGACCTCCAAGAGAAACCAAACCACTCCAGCTTTGAAACCCTTGAGATGAATCTCCTTTTCCTAGCTTAGAGCCCCAATCGCTCCCTTGCCAAGGCCTCCAAACAACTAAGAGCCTCTAGTCTCTCTCATGAGCCTTCGTGAGTGCGATTGTATCCTTTTTCTACTAGTGCTATACCAGCGACTGCGAGATTTAAGGATTTTATCTAAGGTCGAGGATTAACCTCTTCCTAGAAATCCATGAAGCTTTCATAACTCATAACAGATATGAATACAATGATTTTGATAACAAACTTTCTCAAAGACTTGACCTTCCATGGTATAATCATGACTGGAATTCCGTCAAACACTTGGTAAATATCCAAACTACAGGTCATGAATGCAATTCTGAACAGAAGGGACTGAAACATTATCTGAGGTTTAACAAGAAAGGTCACTACCTTCTCACATTATTTATCATAACACCAATTAGGTCCTACATTCATTATTCATTTAGTTACAAGTAAAAAAAATGAAAATAGGCATGACTGAGAACTGTCAAATAATCACGCTTATAACTAGCATATAACCAAATAAATAACAATGAGAGAAAAACCATTAAAGGCACATAATAACTAGTACATTTTCTTATCAAAAGAAACAGAAACTTAGCACTTATTAAACATAAGCAAAATCCAACTAGGTTCGGGACTTCCACGTACCACCCGACCATAGATTGGCTCAACCAAATATTTCTTTCAACCAATCACCCCTGTGCCATATTCCAATCATGAATGTAGGATCACATGGGATAAAATAATCCATAAAAAAGCAAGGGAATCTACAGGTTAAACCACCTGCACCCTCACCATACTGTGATCTAACCTAAACTAGTGCTAAGATCACAAAACCAAACTAAGCTTGGATGCCTTAGAATTTATTCTCCAATACCTTGAGGAATTTTCCCTTCCTTGCCTTAAGGCTTTACGGTGTATCCCACCATTACTAGTTAAGGGATTCCAAGATCTTTGGAATTTTCCTCATACCAACTCACCCAGATCCAAAATATTCTAACAATCCAAATCTAAAACCGATAAAAGTCCGATGACACCATGGCTATCTAGAAATGGCAAGGCTAGGCTAAAATCCATTGTCTAACCCAAAAAAATCCATGCCATTGACAACAAAAGAACTGAATACCAACATGCACATACCATGAATGTCAAAACTAGCTAGGAAATCATACATGCCACCTCTTACCTACAAGTATTCTTGTTGAAGCTTCATCCAACTTTTCCTTTATTGATCCTTGTCCTTTCTTTGCTTTCCTTATCCTTCCTTTTCTTTCCTTGTCCTTCCTTTTATTGCTTGCTTTCCTTTCTCTCTTGGTGCTCTTCTCCTCTTTAAGACTAACTCCAAAACTAAACTGACAAAAGGCTCAACTGAAAAAATCTATCAACTGATGCTATGATGTATTTTTATCATCCATACCTCTAATTTCTTCATTTTTCCATTATTTTCCTTCATTTTCCTCCTCACATGAAACATGTGACCTTTCACCTTCCTTTTCTTCTAATTTTCTTTATTTTAACAAATAAAATGCCAAAATACCTTTTTTCCTTTTCAAATCATTAGCCATTGCCTTTGCCAATTTCCCCTTAGCCATAAACACACCAAGTGATGCCCACTGTGATATTTTGGCCAACATTCAGTTTGGAATAAGTGTCCCATGACCTTGGTATTATTTTTCCATTATTAACTTTTATTACATGAAATTTTAACTCAGGGTTGTTGCTGACCTCTCCCCGCTTAGAGGAACACTATCCTTGGTTTTTTGTGACACTTACAACCAACAAAATCATAGAAAAGAAAAACATTTTTCTCATGGAGCTTTATAATCCAACTCGTTGTAGTATTCACAATAACAACTTTCTCAAAAGGAAAACCATCATGCCAAACATGACAACATGAAAACCATACCACTTAGTGGAGCTTTATAACACAACTCATGCGGTATTTACAATAACAACCATACGTAATTTTGGAATAAGTGTCTGATGACCTTGGTCTTATATTTCCTTTATTAACTTTTATTACATGAAATTTTAACCCAGGGCTGTTACAGACCCTTCGTTTGGAATAAGTGTCTGATGACCTTGGTCTTATTTTTCCTTTATTAACTTTTATTACATGAAATTTTAACCTGGGGCTGTTATAGACCCCTCCCCCTTAGGGGAAGACTATTCTCAGTGTTCTCTAACACCTACAACCAGAAAAACCATTGAAAAGAAAAACAAACTGCCAATGGAGATTTATAATCCAACTCATTGTAGTATTTACAATAACAACCTGCTCAAAAGAAAAACCATCATGACAAACATGACAACATGAAAACGATACCTCTTATTAGAGATTTATAACATAGCTCATGGAGGTATTTACAATAGAAACCATACATAAATATGTATAATACCAGAAAATCATTTGCCTCCACCTGCAAACAGTGAAGGATACATAGGCCACATCTGATCAACCATATCCCATGTAGCTTTTTCAGGCCCAAGGTGCTACCACTACACTTTAACTTGCTCGATTTCCCTGTTCGAGAGCATGAGATGTTTCCACTACAATATGCACTAAGGTTCTAGCTGGAATTATCCTTCTTTCTCCACCTGTAATATAGACCAATCAATAATTTGATTAATAACCTTTACATATATTTAAAGCAATGAAACATAAAAAACATCATGGACTTTCAATATCATAGGCAGTGCAAGTCTGTAGGCCACTAGTCAAATCCTCTCAAGGATCTCAAAAGGCATGCAATACCATTGTGTCAACTTGGCACATGTTCCAATCCTCAAGGAGCTCTTCTTGGGCTTGATTAGTAAATACACATGCTTCCTAACCTAAAACTCCTTAAATTCCTTATGCTAATCCAAATAACTATTTTTCATGTCTTGTGCTACCTTTAGATTCTTCTTTATAACCTACATTTCCTATTCCATGTCTGCCAACATGTCCAATCCAATAAGTACCCTATTCACTGGATCAATCTAGTTGATGGTAGTGCTATGACTCTTACCATACAGTGCCTCAAACGAACTCATCCTCGGTGACTCCTGATAACCGTTGTTATAAGAAAACTCAACCAATGGAAGGTACTACTCCCATCTCCTCTATTGGTGCAAGTATGTTGGAGGCAAGGACTTTCATTGTTAGAGGAAATGCAAGTCTCTATGTCACTGGTCAAATCCTCTCAAGGATCTCAAATGCCTGCAATACCGTGGTGTCAACTTGGCACATGATCCAATCCTCAAGGATCTCTTATTGGGATTGATTCGTAAATACACATGCTCCCCAACCTAAAAGTCCTTAAGTTCCTTGTGCTAATATGCATAGATCTTTTTCCTATGCTATGCTACCTTCAGATTCTTCTTTATAACCAACATTTCCTATTCCATGTTTGCCAACATGTTCGGTCCAATAAGTAACCTATTCACTAGATCACTCCAGCTGATGGAAGTGTTACAACTCCACTCATATAGTGCCTCAAATGGACTCATCCTTAGTGACTCCTGATAATTGTTGTTCTAAGTAAACTCAACCAATGGAAGTTACTCCTCCCATCTCCTTTGTTGGTGCATCACATACATCCTCAACATATCCTCCAGTATCCTGTTCACCGTCTTTGTCTATCCATTTTTTTTGTGGATGATAAACAATATCGAAGGAAAAATTTGTCCCTAAACCTACAAAAAAGTCCTTCCAAAACTTATAAGTGAGCTTGGCATCCTTGTCCAATAGAATCTTCTTCAAAACATCATGCAATCTCACAATCTCCTTGATGAATACTTGTGCCACCTAGTTAGATGAATATGTAGTATTTACTGGAATGAAGTGAGCTACCTTACTCAACCTATCTACCACAACCATGATAGAATCATGATGCCTCGATGTATTTTGAGGACCTGTAATGAAATCCATGGAAATGACCTCCCATTTCCATTCTGGAATCAGAATATGCTTATGCAATCCACCTAGATGCTTACACTATGATTTCACCTACTGACAGTCCAAACATCTAGCCATGAATTCTATCACTTCCTTCTTCAGATTTGGCAAATAGTAGAACTTCTTCTTTGTTGTCAATGTATTCTGGTATCCTGGGTGACCCAAATAAGGCTTGACATGAAACTCCCTCAAGATAAGCTTTTTGAGTTCACTGCCATCCGACACATAGATCCTATCCCTAAATCTCACCACGCCATCTATTGTGAGATGGTAATCTACATCTTGATTACTAGTACCCTACTATATCCTGTGCATAAGGTACATGTAACTGCCATCCTTTTTTTCTTCTTGTAAGATATGATCTTGTAAATCTACCCCATATGAGCTCACTATGGTAACATGGTTCAACTAAACTTTCCTGTTGAGAGCACCTGCAACCCTATTCTCCTTACCCTTAATGTATCTGATCTCGAAGTCAAACTCACTGATTATGTCCAACCCTCTAGCTTGACTGACATTCAGATTCAGTTGGTCAAACATATATCTCAACCCACTATGATCGCTCATCAACACAAACCTTTTGCTAATAAGATAATGTCTCCACATCTTCAAGGCATGAATAATAGCCACAAACTAAAGATCATGAGTCAGATAATTATACTTATGCTCATTCAATTTATTTGAATCATAGCATATCACCTATTCTCATGCATAAGGACTCCACCAAGCCCTCTCTTGCAAGCATTTGTACACACTACAAACTCTTTATCCGGATATGCAATCTTTAACACTGGAGCATTCGTTAACAACTGCTTTAATTGTTCAAAACTTTTTTCACATTCCTATCTCCATTCAATTTTTCTACCTTTCCTTTGCAATGATGTAATAGGGTCATCAATGCCTAATAAGTTCCTAGTGAACCTCCTATAATAACCTACTAACCCCATGAATGATCTGATTTCATCCACATTGCTAGGAGTTGCCCACTCCATGATAGCTCTTACCTTTTCTGGATCTACTACTATGCCTTCCTTGGAGGTAACATGTCCCAAGTAGTGAACCTTTGTCTGAAAGAAATTGAACTTGATAAGCTTGGAATACAACTAATGTTCTCTTAGAAACCTCAAAATTGTTGCTAAATACTCGACAAGCTCTTCCTCATTCTTAGAATATATCAGGATGTCATCAATGAATACAATAAAAAACTTGTCTATATAAGGACACAACATAGTGTTCATCAAGCACATAAAATTAGATGGAGCATTAGTCAAACTAAATGGAACTACAACAAACTCATAATTACCATAACTAGTCTTGAATGTAGTATTGCAAACGTCCTCTTCTTTGATGCATACATGAGGGTATCCTAATCTCAAGTCAGTGTTTGAGAACATTGTTGCTCCCTTCAACTGATCAAACAAGACATCAATCCTTGGAAACATATATCTGTTCTTGATCATCACATTTTTTAGCTACCTATAATCAATGCATAACCTAAGAGTACCATCCTTCTTACTCATGAACAATACTGGTGCACCCTAAGGCGATACGCTTGGGCTAATGTACCCCTTATCAAGAATTTCCTTCAATTGTAACTTCAACTCCACCAATGCCAGTGTGCTCATCCTATAAGGTGCTTTTAATGTTGGTGTTTTCCTTGATACCAAATCAATAGAAAAATCCACTTCCCTATTGGGGGGAAATTCTATAATCTCTACTGGAAACACATCTTGAAACTATTGTAATACAAGGTGCCTTTGGAATATTTATTCATCCTCAACATCCTTACCCTTGTCACTGGAAATATAAACTTCAAACATTACACACCCTTTCCCACAACTGCGCTTAGCCTGCATATCTATAAACTCAATATCATTGTCATAACAATCTACTTTTGTCCTGTGAAGATATAACGAATCCATAACCAAAAACATACTATATTATCCTAATGGTAGTACAGTCAAATGTGTTGTTGTAGGCATACCTTACAACTTGAATGCACAAGCTCATACCCAGTGATGCACTCTCTTCGTAGTACTCGTAGCCAACTGTACCAACCAAGACTTTGCATGCACTTCTTTTCTCAAGCCACACTTATCCACCAAGTTAGGATTAAGATAAATATAATTAGATCCAATATCAATCAAAATAGAAATAACTCAACCACAAAGCTTACATTCCATCTCAATAATGGATTATTAGTGATCTACCTACTTGTTGTCCAAAATTGCATAAATCTTAGGAATACTATGACCAACATACCCAACTTTTTGTGCCTCTTGAGCACCATATAGCTGAGGCCTACCTCCCTGTTATAGTGGATAATCCTTCTCACGATGGTCTTTGCCACATATTGAACACTGCAACTGTCCTCTACCATCACCTCTAGTCTTCTTTTCTCTAGGTTGTGACCCATGCCCCTTCTCAATTCTATTGAACTTCTTGTAAGGAACCGCATATTCTTTCTCACCTACATCCTGAGGTATTCCCTTCTTTGGTGGCCACTTCCCTTTAACTTTCTCATTTCCCTTTAAGTGATTTTTAGGTTCAACTTTGCACTTTGAATGCTCATAACAATGATTCAATTTATGGATGGCTTCCTTTAGCAATCTAGGCTCATCAAACTCAATCTGGTCTCTATATGTTGCTGGAAACCCTCTGATGAACCTCTTAATCTTAGCCTTCTCTTCCTTTGAGATAAGGCACATACCTCAACAACTCCAGGAATATGCTAATGTACTCATCATCTGTCATTAAACCCATCTACAACTCATAAAAATCGTTAGCTCTATAATCATAGTACCTCTATGATAAGTACTTCTTCTTGAAGAATCTCTTAAACTCTGTACAAATTTCCTACAAATCAGCTAGCTCTGATACCATGTAGAAATTCTCACTGTAGATCACCAGATAATGCAATATACTAAAGAAAAATATTTGATCTACTTCTACAAACAAACTTGTAGAAGCTTAATCTATTTTTAGCAAGATCAAACAGAACACATATAATAGAGAATAAGATTCAATCACACATGAAACATAGAATAATACTTTGGGGAAAGCCTCAACTAAAAACCCTGCTATCTGTATTATCATACAAGTGGAAAATTCTTATGATTACACAAAGCTTTAGCTCTCAAGCTATCCAGCTCTCAATACAATCCCTCACTGTTGTTCATAGACAAAATGGAAAACACATATGCCTTCCTTCAGTCCTCCAAGCATCCTTTTTCCTTGCACAGTTTCTCCTGGGTCCTTAAGCTGCCACCTATGAGTAATAATCCCTCACACACTGCTTTGACCTCTGAAATAACTGTGCAATCCTGAAGGAGATAATTCCTTCTACATGGATGAGTTTCCTTTATAGGAAAATTCCTCCAACTGATAGTACAGTGTCCCTTCCTTTAACCTCAACTAGGTCTTTCTCTGAACTGACATGCATGAGTTATTTATGAGAGAATATTTAGTTATCTGGAGAACACTAGTTGCATGCATGTATGCATTAACTGACTGAACTCACAATTAGTTCCTCCAATTGCTTGGAATTAATTTAACTAGACTTAGTTAACTGAGCTAACTAATTACAACTCAAATACAACTCAATCTTATCTCCTTAATTAAGGGATATTCACCTTAATTTAAGGGATAACTATTACATGACTTCACAAAGACTTCTAGCTTGAATTTCTTCAACTAATTAACTCAAGATGAATTAATTAATTATTTTTCAAGCAGCTGGTCAGACTAAATTCAAATTTTAATTCTCAATTTTAATTCAAGGACAAATTAAAATTTGAATATTCTGAATGTTATTTTTAGCATTTTTTGTTGCTATTTTCAACACTTCCTCTCAACAAGAAAGGCATTCAACTCGAACCCAATCCTGAACCTTTGGAATGTTCTGCATGCAACACTTCTCCCTAGTGTTGTTGCTCCAACAACTCTAGAAACAAAAAAATATCCAACCTGAATTAGAATGATGCCTTTGTCATCAAAATCTCTGACTGCTATTGCCTATGTCGACTGAAAACTCTACACCTCTATGCCCTTCGGTATTTGATTGTTCTAGCCTCTGTCACTTTGATCTCTGACTGCATCAATCACATTGATTCCTCTTGCTGCATCTGTGCTAATGCTGGTCTTGTCTCCCATTATTGCATCTGCACTAAACCTCCTCTCATCATGTTGCATCGTGCTTCCCACTGTTGCATTGCAATTTAGTTACTAAGAACTAAGTAACTGATCTCCCAACTGACCTCCTTGTTGGGCTAGAAACATCCTCTAATGTTGAAGATCTCCCTGCTGCTCCATCTACATCTGTCTCTACCCACTCAACCAGTCCTGCTACTCCTTGTCAAGGCTCCCATAGCAAGGTCTAATCAAAGAGCTTGGATACCTCAAATATCCTGCCCCTATTTCAGCCGTCTTGGGACTATCACTCGACATCACCCCACCTCCCACCCGGAGGTATGGATGCATGTGATCCCTCTACCCACTTGGCTCAAAATTTCCCCCTAATGGAGGTCTCTACATGAGTGGATTCCTCCACTTGGTCTCCTCTCAGCTTCTCCAGTTGTGGCTGCTCCACAACCTCCTAAAGTTGCTTCACCAATTATGGCTCCTCCACAATTTTCTGAGACTTCTTCTGGCGTTGCACGTTGAGAGGTAATGCACTCTCCCTCTCAACCACCAAGTATCTAACCTTTTCCTTACTCCTCAAGGCTTTGCATGCATCTTGTACCTCAAGTGCATGCAGGTTCTTGGCTAGCACACTAATCTATTTCATCTTTCCTGCCATCACGAAATTTTCTAGAAAAAGATTTGATTTTAAATCAGCGATATCTCCCTCATCCAAACTCTGATTCAACTGATTTTTTTTTTTGAATTTGGGCATTTTTTCACAAGGAATCTAGATCTACTATTTGTTTCTGAAAATTTTGCATGAAAATTTTCGGATCTGCTCTGCAATATCGTGGCCCAAATTTTTTTGTTTTTTGTTTTTTACTTCAAATTCTCTTCTTCGTATATTATTCACTGCTCCGATAAAATTTGCTTCGATAAACTTGGCTCTGATACCATGTAGAAATTTTCTACAAATCAACTAGCACTGATACCATGTAGAAATTCTCACTATAGATCACCAAATAATGCAATATACTAAAGCAAAATAGTTGATCTATTTCTACAAACAAACTTGTGGAAGCTTAATCGATTTTTAGCAAGATCAAATAGAACACATATAACATAGAAGAAGGTTCAATCACACATGAAACATAGAATAATACTCTGGGGAAAGCCTCAGCTAAAAACCCCGCTATCTGTGTTATCATACAAGTGGAAATATCTCAGGATTACACAAATCTTTAGCTCTCAAGCTATCCAGCTCTTAGTACAATCCCTCACTGCTGATCATAGACATAATAGACAACACATATGCCTTCCTTCAGTCCTCCAAACCTCCTATTTCCTTGTGCAGTTTCTTGGGTCCTCAAGCTACCACCTGTGTGTAATAATCCCTCACACATTGCTTTGACCTCTGAAATAACTGCACAACCCTGAAGGAGATAATTCCTTCTGCATGGATGAGTTTCCTATATAGGAAAATTCCTCCAACTGATAATACATTGTCCCTTTCTTTAATCTCAACTGGGTCTTCCTCTGAACTAACATGCATGACTTATTTATGAGAGAATATTTAGTTATCTCAAGAACACTATTTGCATGTATGCATGCATTAACTGACTGAACTCACAGCTAGTTCCTCCAACTGTTTGGAACTAATTTAACTGGACTTGACTCAGTTAACTGAGCTAATTAATTACAACTCAAATACAACTCAATCTTATCTCCTTAATTAAGGGATAATCACCTTAATTTAAGGGATAACTGTTGCATGACTTCACAAAGAATTCTAGCTTGAATTTCTTCAACTAATTAATTCAAGATGAATTAATTAATTATTTTTCAAGAAGCTGGTGAGACTAAATTCAAATTTTAATTCAAGGACAAATTAAAATTTGAATATCCTAAATGCTATTTTTAGCATTTCTTGTTGCTATTTTCAACAAACTCCTCCCAAATCAACTTGTCTTCTCGAATTCCCTTGACATTATTCACATCTCCCCACCAAATATTTGCTTTCCCTTTAAGAACTGAAGGTGGCTATCTTGTATTTCATGTTCTCTGAGTAGCTATGCAATATGAATAATTTCCTCTTCCCAAGCAACCATGCCTCTGCATATTCTGCCTTCTTCACGTCTCCATTAAATGTAGGAGGCTTCAATTTCTTGAACTCCTCAGGTAAATACTCACCTCAACTATAAGGATGATGATGGTGATGACTATGATAATATCTCCTAGATGAGGAAATAGAATGATTCCCATACATACCAGTCCTCTTGTTAGGTGTATCCAATGATCTTCCACTTCTAAATGTGTCCCCTCTATCCAACATATGTATGGATGGAGTCCTACTACCATAGGCTCCATTAGTTTTCTCTTCCTACTCTTAACTGATCCTCAACCTTCTATGTCTCTATAACTCTGAAAAGTTCTCAAGAATCATTGCATTAAACTCTAACTACTTCTCTTGAGCCCTTGCAAGTATTTCTTGAGCCTCAACCAACCTGTCAATATCTTATTTGTAACTTTTGATCTCTTCCCTCAAGTTTCTCAATGTATTTGCTATGCGAGGAGAATACTCTTCTCCTTGTTGCCCAACTAATATATAGGGAGAGTCACGAGAACTGTAGTCTACCATTTTTCTCGTCATCTTTGATTCTCTTCTTCCTGCAAGTGTACCATGTGAGATAAACCAAATAGATGCCAAAACCAATTCCATACCTTAGTGATGTTTAGGGGAGGCTTATCTCATTTGCAAGATCAATCCACATTAACATGTACATGTATAATCATAAGCATATCCATATAATCAAATCAACATATCAACATAACAATGCAACAACATCATGCATGACCATTCCAACTTTATACCATGACCCCATGCATGAAAACCATAACCTTGACAACATCAGACATTACACAAAGAGAGCATAACCCACTTTGATGCCACCCTGTAATAATGCCTCCTCTCATATATACCAAATTTCACTAGCTTACATGGGTAAACATGAGATGAGGGGCTACTATGATAGGACTCAACCTCCTATATGACATTAAGGAAATTGATTGGACAACTTAAGACCTTACTAACTTCTCTTAGGTGCTACAAGACCTCCAGGAGCAACCCAACGCCTCTCGGTGTCCAACTCCTAAGATGACTCTATTTTTCCCGACTTAGAGCCTCACTCACTCCCTTTCCAAGGGCTCCAAGTGACTGATGGCCTCTGGTCACTGTCATGAGCCTTCCTCAGTGCGAATGTAGAATTTTTTCTGCCAGTGCTATGCCAAAAACTGCGTGATTTAGTGATATTTTCCAGGGCTATGGCTTAATGTCTACCCAAAAATCTATGAAACTTTCAGAACTCATAACATATATGAAAAAAAATATTTTGATAGCAAACATGCTCAAAGACTTAACATACCCTGGTCTAATCATGAATGAAATTCTATCAAACACATGGTAAATATGCAACCTATAGGTCATGAATGAAAGTCTAAACATAAGGGATTGAAAAATTATCTACAATTTAACAAGAAGGGTCACTACCTTCACATTAGCTGTCATAACACCAATTAGGTATTTCATTCATTATTCATTCAGTCAAAAGTAAAAGCATGAAAAGATCCATGATTGAGAACTATCAAATAATCATGCTTATAACCATCATATAACCAAATAAATAACAATGAGAAAACAACCATTAAAGCCACATAATAACTAGTAAATTTTCTCATCAAAAGAAAGAGAAACTTATCTCTTATTAAACATAGGAAAAATCCAACCAAATTTAGGACTTCCACGTACCGCCTGACCATTTATTGGTTGAACCAAATATTTCTTTCATCCAATCATCCTTGTGCCATATTCCAAGCATGAATGTGGGAGCTCATGGAATAAACTAATCCATAAACAACCAAGGGAATTTAGAGGTTATACTACCTCCATCGTTACCATACCATGATCTCATCTAAACTAGTGTCAAGATCACAAAACCAAACTGAGCTTGTATGCCTTAGAATTTATTCTCCAATACCTTGAAGAATTTTCTCGTCTCCACTGTAAGGATTTACCATATATCCCGCCATTACTAGTTAAGGGATTCCTAAGCCTTTTGGAATTTTCCTGAGATCACTGCACCTAGATCCAAAATCTTTTGGCAATCCAAAGCTCAAACCGAGAAAATTCCCATCACACTATGGCTATCCAGAAATGGAAAGGCTAGGCTAAAATCCACTATCAAAACCTGAAAAGATCCATGCCATTGACAACAAAAGAACCAAATACCAACATGCACATACCATGCATGTCAAAACTAGCTAGGAAATCATACATGCAACTTGTTACCTGCTAGTATTCCGGCTGAAGCTACTTGATCCAACTTTTCATTGCTTGATCCTTGTCCTTTATTTTCATTCCTTGTCCTTACTTTTTTTTCCTTGCCCTTACTTTGCTTACCTTCTTTCCTTCTCATCTTGGTTCTCTTCTCCTCTCTGAGATAAATTCAAAAACTGAACTGACAAAAGGCTCAACTAAAAAAAGCTACCAATTGATGCTATGATGTCTTTTTATGATTCATACGTCTAATTTCTTCAATTTTCCATTAGTTTCCTTCATTTTACTCCTCACATGCAACTTGTGACCTTTCACCTTCCTTTTCTCCTAATTTCCTTTATTTTCACAAATAAAATGCCAAAATACCTTTTCTCCTTTTCAAAGCCTTAGCCATTGCCTTTGCCAATTTTCCCTTAGCCATAAACACATCAAGTGATTCCCACTAGGATATTTTTCCCAACATTTAGCTTGGAATATGTGTTCCATGAACTTGGTCTTATTTTTCCTTTATTAACTTTTATTACATGAACTTTTAACCTGGGGTTATTAAATTTGTGGTGGGTGTGGTAGTCTCAACACTAAGAATGTTGAGTAGATGGCACAAATCAAGGTTCCTATGGTTGAGGAAATGAATCATATGTGATGTTGTGTGTCGTCAACACTAGGGGTGGGAGAATTTTTTTAATGGCAGATTAGTAATGAGTGGGAGAAGGTTCCCAAGATAACGTTGGAATCCTAGGAGCTAATGAATCTTCCTCTATGAGAGGATGGTGTTCAGGGGTTTGGTGAACTAGTTGGTGTTGTATCCTAAGTTGTCCAAATGTTCGTAACATAGGACATGTCTCAGAATTATGAAAACTGCTAGTACAGATATTGCACAAGTGAACTATAGATGATGCATAATCTATGATAATGTCATAAATGGTGTGGGTATCGGTAGTTCCCGTAGTTCATAATGATGATGCATGGTTGATTTCATGAGGTGGGGAATTCAAGGGTGTGGGCCACCTCTAGATCTCAGTACCGATTATGGTAGAAGGATTTGTGCTCCTAATGTCAATTTTCTCTAAGGGTAATCTTTTTGCTCGAAAATGTGGAATTTATTGACAATTCTATGTATGATGCACATGGTAACAAATGCGATAATGATTGCATGAGCATCTAGATAGATTTGAGTGAGTAGGTCAAGGAATGTGGACCAAAAAGAGAAATACATCTCTAATATTACTCAATTCTTGAGATTGATTAATCAGGTGGTTGGGTCTATTGCATAGGGCGCATGAGTGGGAAGGTTTTTCCAATATTGCCTTAGGCAAACTTGTCATTCTTTTGGAGACTGAGTGCGAGTGAGAGGTAGAATGAAAATGGGCACATGAATCAAAAATGTGTAGTGATTCTTCCTCGAATACACAGTGAATGGTTTTGGACCTATCATTCGCCACTAGCACCATGGGAAGTGATGGAATCTCAGTATTGGCTTGGGAAAGTGCACCCAATGCATCTCAATAACAAGGTATTTTGAGACAATGGTGAGTGTAATGTCCATACTTTTCATAAATGGTGCATGCATTATTGGTGCATAATGCCTTATTACATGTTGGTGTGGCCTTTTCTCTTGAAGGTGGAGGTGGGACCACTGGCATTTTTGGGGCATGAAAAAGAGCTTTCAACTCCTCTAAATTGGGGTACAAGTTGGTAGAGTGCCCTAGTACTTCACATAATGCACAGGGTGGTGGTACCCTAAATGAGGAAGTGTTTGAGGCTTCTATCTTCTTCCCTTTTTTCTTATCCCTCTTGTTGGCACCTATTGGTGTCGATGTAGGCATAACTCATTTTGGGGTGGTTTCCTAAGGGGTGGCTACAAGAATGATTCCCATTGAGGTAATACCTAATTTCTCTAACATGGCCTATGGAGACAAATACTAGACAAGTATCGTGAAATCCATATTAAACAACATGAGTTTCGCCATGACTTGGTGTGAGACAAAATCGGGTGGCGGATATAAGAATGGTGTCCGACTGATAGTGTAGGGTAGGAATGCTGAGATAGTAATTGCAACACTGGGGCTATTTGGAATTGGTTACTGAGTTTGAGGGGTGTTTGATGAACTCAGATGCACATCGGGGTTGCCATGGTGGCCTCTATCAAGGGTATGTACCAAGGAGCATTGATGGATTGAATAGCCCTATACATGATTCAGTAAAAGTTGTGATAAACTATGGGTGGTATCCTATGAAAGGTAATACACTGTTCGAGGTGGTGAACGCCTTTTTCTCATAGTACATGAGTTGTTCAATTGTAATGATTTTACCATCGTGGAGGAAAATCATGATCCAAAATATTGAAGATGTTACTATAATCATTGCATACATATAGCTATGACCAAGAAGGATATTGTAATCCAATTGGGCATCTAAGACTTCTATGTCTATGAGAATAATTTTTTCGATGATCTGTACTAGAACATCCTGGAAAATACCTGCGATGGTTGAGGGGCACCCATTGTATGGTCTAAGAGTGATGGGTGATGCTCCGAGCTCAGGGGATCCTAAATTTTTCCAAACTATTTTGGTCATGATATATGTGAATGCTCCCTCATCGACTATGCAATGATGGATGTTAATGTTCCAAATGGTGATAAAAATTTGTAAGGTGACTATTGATGGAAGGTATGGAGTAGCATTATCCAAACTGAAAGCCATAAAATGAGAATCAACATGGTCGATTGGGCCTAATGCTGAAAGTAGGGCTTTCTGTTGAGTTGGGCATGTTTGTAATACTTCTAATGCTGACATAGAAAATGCGGTTTGAGCTAGATCATCCATAATGTTGTAGCTATGAGCAGCCTTTGAGTTATGTCCTACTTGATGTAAAGGCCCTTTGACGATTAATGGGATCGTTTCTACCAGTGGTCAAGGTATCTTCAAAGATGTTGCAACTATTGTGGTGGTTGTGATGAAGGGTTGGTTTCTGGCAGGGTTTCGTAATACCAGTTTCACTTTTGCAAGAGAACATATTCCCTTGCCACATAAATGTTGCGATTGGTGGTATTTTGGGAAATTCCTATAGGGGGATTCTGATATTGCTGATGGGAGGGTTCATGATGAGTATTTACCACTCCTTGGTGGGGGAAGGGATCCTACATTACCACAGGCTATTGGTTCCCCCCTGCCCCCCTTTCCCCCTGGTATCTTTCAACCTCTTCAACTCGAAGAGTTGAGGGAAATGATGGGTATAATGGCCATATTCCCAAAAAATAGCACAAGAATGATTAGTTCATAGACTAGGGTTCTTGTTTTGCTTTTATGGGTTGTTATTTGTTTGACCCTAGTTTTGGTTCTAGTTAGAGGGATTACCGCTAGCCAGTGCCCACAAAGGTTGTTGCTGGTTATGTTTCCCCTATCTAGGTTCCCCTTTCAGCTTGTTCTTTACTTTATTCATAGTGGGATTTGGTGGATTTTCCATATTCAGTTGTTCAAATGAATGCTTCTGTTTGGGAAAGAAGGTTCCACGAAATTAGCCTTAGCATTAGGCTGTGCTGGTGGGTTATTTTGTTGGGGTGTTGTAAAAGGGAAGTAAGGGTTCCCTTCTCTTGGGTTGGCACAGGTTCTTTGGGAGGTGGAAACCACCTTGGTGACCCTATGAGGATAATGACCACCTTACGCAAGAGGGTATTGATCACCTTATGCAGGAGGATATTGGTTTCCATACATAGTAGGGCTCTGCATGGATGCAGACTAATAACATCTCTTGTTGGACGGTGGTCATGCTATAGGTGTGGTACCATATGGATGGTAAGTGGTTTGATCACTGCAAAAATTTCCATATTAATAGGAAGGTGTTTATAGGATGATCTTGGGCTATGGTTCTAATCAACCCATCTACAACACTCGATGCTCCTAGTAGCTTTATTCTAAAAGACTATAGGCAAGGTTCATCTGGTAGGACATGGTAGAGGAATTTGGATTGTGTATGAGCTCAAATTGTTGAGATTAACTGAAAGCCTTTTCCTTGTTTTATGGGAATGTGAAAGCCACAACTTTTGCGATTTATGAGGTGAGGGATCTCAAAAATAAGTCAAGGAGAAGGTCATCATCTATGAGTACCTTACACAAGCTACAATTTTTCCACTATTCATGGACATGATTTGAGATGTGCATGGTCGAAGCTTTCTAGAAATCGGTGAGTAGATTAAATCCCAAGTCTTGGCAGATTGGAAGCTAGAAGAATGTGAGAAATGACCTGGATAGAGAGTCAAAGGTTGCATGGTAACCATAGGCCTCACCTATGTACCATTTCACTGCAGGCCCTGTGAGAGTGCATTGAAACAGTCGTAGCTGAACAAAGTCATCAATGATGTTGTTGGATGAGAACCAAAGGTGAAATGCCATTACATGGTTTCCCAAATCATCCCCCTATTTCCCTTCGAATTTTGGTATATCTGAAAGTAACTTGGCTAGCATGTCTAGCCAATTCTGACCATGTGTAAAGTGTTTGTTGGTTAAATTTCTCAAATTTGGAAGATTTAAGAAAGATAGAAATGGGAATTTAGTGTTGTTCGTCATCGATGAATGATTTTGAACAACAATGTGCAAATGAGTTCTGATCTGGATTTATACAGGAACGCAATAAAATACAAAGATAACCATATACACAAAGATGCAGTGGAAATAATACTTCATTTCATTAATGGAAATTACTGAAATACGCTTACAACCGGAAATAGAAATAAACCAGCTAGGGCGATGGTAGCTTATCTCTGAGAAGAGATGTGTGGCTACATGCCTCTGAACTGTGTTACAATGAGGCTCGAAGGCATATTTATTGTTGAGAAATAATGGAAAAACCCTTCACATTCCAAAACCTAACCCTGGAAGATGAAACACAAAATTGTGGGCCCCGTTTTTGGGTAAGTTGATACATCAACTTCCCGGGGTCACGAATTGGTCGTCTTATCTTCTTTTGACGTGCATGATATCCCGTTGGAAAGATCTCTCCGAGGACTACGACAGGAAAAGACGATTTTTAGGTAGAAAAATCGCTGGCGGTAGAATTTCCCAAAAAACGTCGTTAGGGCCTCAACGGCTCCGGAAGTTTAGGACCCGAAAAACTACTAAAAATAGTAAATTGTGCTATAATTAAGGAAACTGAAAGAACTGAAAGAAGCACTAGAGGGGAGCCACGTGGAATTAGCGGGTGGCCACCAATATCCACCTGGATCAAGTTCCCTACTAAGAAGTGTGAGATGGGTCACCCTAGTGGGTATTGCATGGACTCTCTAGAGGGGTAGTGTGTGGGCTCCCATGAAGGCTAGTGTGTGGACTCCCCTGAGGGGCGATTAAAGGAGTACTATGAAGGGGAGGGGTCCCAATCAAATTTACACCAATAAAGGATGATCTAATAAAAATGGTTGTATGATGTGTCTTACACCTGAATGGTGAGAGTGTTGGCATTAGGACTAATTTGTTGTCCTTGATGACAACCTACTTGATAAGGATGTCAACATAATGGTAGCAGAATGAGTATACAGGCTAGTATAGATGTGACAAAGAGATTGGACAAAGGAATGTCAGTTTAGAGATAGAGAAAGGATAAAGGTGATGTTTTAAGAAGTATACGCGGGTCCTGTGAACAATGGTTGCATACATACACGGGTATGGTGAAGCAAAGTTGTGTACAATTCCTGCACCATATTATTCTCAATACCAGGAATCTTTACCATAGTATCAGCCCATAGTAATGTGCATGACAATGAATATTTGATCCCATCAAAGAATACCATCAAAATAACTATGAAATTGGCCTAAGGTATTGACTAAGGCCTAAGCTATATAAGGATATGGAGATCAAAGTACTTAGTGTGCATGTATTTGGCTATTGGTGATTTGTTTGGTATGAATTGGTGTGCACCAAGGAGTATGATGATGGATTAGATCCATTAGATTTGAAATGACTATACATTAAATAATTTTCTTATGGTTGGATAGATCTGTGATGATATTGTGATGTGTATCTGTATGATGTATGTCAAGATTTGGGTTTGACAAGTGTTTTGGTTTGCAACAAAGGTTTGAATCAGTATTTACAAATTTGTATGTAGTTTTTCATAAGAATGGTCACGTACATATGTGAATCTTAATATGGGTATTTGTGTTTATATTACGCACTATGGAAAAACTTGTACACATGTGTCAAGTATGAAAGGCACGTAAATAGACAAAAATGCTTTATAAGGGTCGCGTACATTTTCTAGGGTTTTGCAATATGAGCTGATGATAATGATTTACTTGTTTTATTATGTTTGTTGTTGTCTGTTGATGAAGTCTTGCATGACAATATATGTTAACAATGTTGGTTGGGTTGAACTCATGAATAGTAATATGTGATGATTTGTATGTGGCTCATAGATTTGTGATGGGGTCAGTATGTGTTGCAATGATTATTTCAACAGTGTAGTAATTCAAATTCATATTTGTGTGTTTTGAGATTTATATGTAGGTCATTCGAAGGGAAAGGCATATATAAGTGGGCATGTTTTTGAACAATAGTGTATATATTATGACAGGTGTTTAATCAAGGTTTGCAGTGACAATATATGGTTTCTGTGATGAACTATATATAGTCTGGTATTCTAATGAATGGGTATACAAAGATATAAGTTAGTCTAGTTGTTTGAAGAAGTTATTTCAATACTTGGTTTGGTGATCTAGTTGGTTCAATGACTTGATACAATGCTAATTTTAGTATTGCTATCTGATTTTTGGAATGGATCCAATTTGAAATATTCTGAAAAGTGATCCAAAAAGAATAGAGGATAATGGGGTTGTAGCTCCCTTCCAATGGAAGTTGGAGAATGAGAGAAGGTTGTGGCCTTATATAAGTGGGTTTTTGCATACTGGTATGATTCTGTTCCAATACAAGATTGTAAGAAATTTCTCTTTATAATAAAAGCAGAAGACAAAGAAGAAAACAACAGTGGTTTTTTCCCACATTGGGTTTCCACCTAAAAAATCTTGGTGTTCATGAGTGTTGATGTGTTTCTTATGTGTGATGGTTTATTCTATTCTTACTGCACATGGTTACTGTTGAATTAATGTCTAATGAAATATTGATACACTAGTTCAAGTTAAACAGTTGATGAATTAACTGAAAATCTAGTTAACTAGATATATACCACTTGTCTCTGTTACAGTGACATACATAAGCATGTTTACTTCATAACATTAACGTACATAAATTTGAATGTGAAAAGAAAAGAGTTAAGTAGTTTAAAAATACTGATCATTAGGCGAATTTTGAGGTCTAAAATGGGCCTCCTAAGAAACATTTACAACCAAAATAAACTTTATAAGAACGAATAGGATTCAAGATGATGATGTCAACCATGGGGGATGATCACCATTTTTGGAGTAAAAAAGTAAAAATAATAAAAGTAATAAAATAATAAAACTATTTTTCAACTCGTATTTTCAACTTATCTCCTTAAGGTTTTACTCAATTTTTGAGCGGGAGTACTTGTTGGATGCAAAATTTAATTCCTCATCCAAGGAGTACCCATGTTGCATACATTCGATGGACCTCGCTATGCGAAAAATGAGAAATACATGAAAAACATGATTGCAATCACATTTTTCTTGTATTTCTCATTTTTGTGTAGAAGGGTCCATCGAAAGTATGAAACATGGGTACTCCTTGGGTTAGGAATCAAATATGTGTTCCAACAAGTGTTTTATCTCCAAATGTGAGTAAACACATAGAGATATAAGCTCAAAATACGAGTTGAAAAAATAATTTTTTTCCTTTTTTCCCTCTAAAATTTGATGATGTAATCTAATATTATTTTATTATTTCCACTATTATTTTATAATTTCCTTGGGAGGCCCATTTATGCCTCAAAAATCCCCTAATTATCAGCCACTCCTCAATATTTTTCCTAACAATTAATATTTAGAGAAAGTCCTTCAGAAGAAGTTTGATCTCCTGAAGGAAGATCCACTAAGATGAGCAACCAAGAGGGAGCAACATCTATTAGGCCACCATTGTTTAATGGATCTAATCTAGTTTTTTGGAAAGTAAAAAAAGAACTTACCTACAGTCACTTGGAGAAGATGTTTGGGGAATCATTGAAGGAGGCTATAAATATCCATCCTCCATTCCCACAAATGAAGCATAAATGAAAAAGTATGAGACCAATGCAAAGGTTGTCAATGCTTTGTTAGAAAGGTTGGCATAAGCATAATTTGTCAAATTCATGCACCTGAATACCACAAAGGTTATATGGGACAAGATAATCCAAATTTATGAAGGCGACACAAAGGTAAAAAGTGTGAAACTTTAAATTCTTAGAATTCAATGTGAAACTCTCAGAATGCACAATGATGAAAGTATTGCAAGTTTCTTTCCTAGGTTATATGAGATCGTTAATTTAATGATAACTCTTGGCGATCAAATAAAATAATCACCACTGGTTGAGAAAATATTAAGATATCTAACCCCAAAATTTGATTTGGAAGTCTCTCCCATTGACAAAACTGTAGGATTTGAAGAACCTTACTATTGAACAACTTCATTAGATTTTAACAGCCTATGAAATGAGAAAAGAGGGTCCCTCAAATATTTGAGAAGCTGCATTGAAAGATACTTATAAAGGAAAGGAAAAGGAGAAGCTCAAGAAATCAAAGTGTGTATCAGATGAAGAAGAGGCAAACTTCATAAAGAAACTCCAAGTAGGCATGAGCATATTTAGAGGTAAGCTTCCTTTCAAATATTTTGCTTGTGGAAGAGTTGGTCACTATGTTGCTAAATGAACTTATAAATAAAACCATGAGAAAGGAAAGAATTCAGAAAAAGTAAATTTTAGACGAAGGTTTGAAAATAAGAGAAGCTAGTACACGCACGAAGATAGTGATGGTATTTCAAATGGAAAAGAAGGTGAGTCTGATCAAGAATATCAATTACTCATGGAATTTGAAGATAAATGTATTGATGAGTCTAATGATGTTTTTATGGGTTCCCTAGAAGAAGACGTTAATCTCATAGAAGAAATAACTCAGCTTAAAATTCATTTAGAAGAATCTAAATTAGCAGAGTAAGCTCTGAAGAAACAAATGCTAGAAAGAGAGAGGCATAATGAAAAGTTAGAATAAGAAGTTGTAAGTCTAAGGAAGGAACTTGAGAAAAAAAAATATAAACTTTAGATTTTTTGAGGGATCTTAGACCTTAGAAGAAATCATCAAAGTACAATTCTCTCCTTTTAAAAAAACAGGCCTCACATACAATGGAGAATCATCAAATACTGCAAAATCTACTGAAACATGTACAAGAAGCTATCTCAATGCAATAAAAGGAAGTAGTCAACAAAATTCCAAATCTCAGCAAAGGAATAGGGGGCCAAATGTTTCTTAGATGAACCACCCTTATAATAATCAAAGGGAAAGCTACACAAGAAGGTACTACACTCCGATGAAATTTTACTTTAATGGTCAATGCTTCACTTGTCATAATTTTGGTCATAAGGTTGTTCAATGTGTTTCTTATAAAACTATCACAATTAGAGAAGCAAGAAAACAAAAGAATGAGACTGGGTTAAATAAATTCTATTACAATACCTTCTCACCTCTTCAAGATGAGTCCAAATGTTCCTTTTGAAATAAATTTGGACATAGAGAAACTGAATGCAGAAGAAAAATATGATCAACTCTTCAGAATGAAAAAAAAAAATCAACAACATCTAAGGTATGGAAAAAGAAAACCATAGAATATGAGAGTTATGGTTTAGCTTTATATGCAGGAGATCAAGAAAATATGTGGTACATTGACAATGGATGTTCAAAACATATGACAGGTGATAAAGATAAGTTTATGTTCTTTAATTAAATAAAGAAAGAAAAGAATGTAACATGTGGAAATAATTCACCTATTTTTATTAAAGGAAAATGAATGGTTTTGCTGAAAGAAAATATTAAAGTTGGAAATTTTTTGTTTTTTGATGGATTAAAACATAAATTGTTGAGTGTTAGTCAGATGTGCGATCAAGAGAATGAGGTGGTTTTTAGATAAAATAATTGTGTGGTATGAAATCTCGATACAAGTAAGATCATAATAAAGGGAACGAGAACTCTAGGTCAACTCTTTAGGGCCTAAATCTACCTCAAGCTGAGAAAGGGAGGTCTAGGGTAGCATCAAACGATGCTTAACCTGGTAGCTAGCCCTACCAGGTAGGGAGAGGGCTCTCTCCTTGTCAATCTCAATGAAAATATATCAAGGAAGGCTTGAGATGACTGATATAAAAACTAATTTTAGGCTAGGTATGCTTGCTCAAAGGAATTTGATTGAATTTAATGGTTGGTTGCTGGATCAAATGGGGAAGGCAACTTTGGGTCCAGGAAATCAACACATATTTGCAGAGGTTTCTGTGGGGCGAGGTAGGCAAGTGTTTTAGCACTTTGAAATGAGTGTAATGGTGAGTCTAAATACTGGTGAGGAGCTAAAGAGGGCATGAAAGTGTCATGATTCCTCTTCAAATAGTAGAAAACATGTAAAACTAAATAAACCCCAAGGTAGAACACTGAAACACCAATGAATTCCACCTTTCAAACTTGATTCATTTATTTATGCAGAAAGAGAGAGATGATGGCACAAATAAACATAAGATAAATTGAATTACAAAGAAGAACACAATGCTAAATCACATTACCACAAGAATCCCACAAAATGCTGCAAAACCTTGGTTCATTTCCTTGCCAAACTGCAGAAGTGATATACAAAGTATCTAAATGCAACCACAAGAGTCCAACCTTGACAAATGACTGAGAAAGTATAAGATATAGGAATCAAACCACCTATGATAGCCATTAGGGGTCGAATCCATGAGTCTAGGAGTTATTTCGACGAGATCTAAACTAGGACCTGAAAAATAGGCAGTGGAACAACATGCTCTAAAACTATGGAAACTGATTCATTCAGTTCAAAACCACCTATACATGATGTATCTACCTCCTTGAGTCAATTTTCATAATTTTTATATCAAAGTACATCAATTTACATTAATTTACATCATGATTTTTACCATGAGAGAGAAAAATTAAAACTGGTAGAAGATTAGGCGAAATTTTGAGCAAACAGGCAAAAATAGCAAATTTTTATCCTATGCGTAGCGTCGTTGATTGTATGCATAACTCTTTTTACAAGCCACTTTTGGAAGGCTTCCTAAAGTCCCAATCAGGTGCAAGATAGCTCATTGGAAAGCTTGGTGAGTCTAATTTCTGGGACAACTTTAATTTTTTTATTTGGAGTCCATTTGCCTCTCCAAAAATGAAATCTCCCAACACTGCTTCCTGTTTGGCAAAAAGTGGCAAAAAGGGCATTTTTGAGGTGTTTTTGGCCCTTTTGGAGGTCCAAAACTTGTCAAAAATTTCCACCCATTTATGAGCATGCATATTTTTTCATGCTAATTCCAAATATGTAAGCCATTTTGCAAGAAGATGCCCCTATAAAAAACATAGCACCGGTGGAGCTACGCACTTGTCAGAAAAACTTGTTTTTTGCCTCAAAAATTCAAAAATGACAAAAACTTCACCGAATTTCTTGAAATTTGGCATGAGTGATCCTCTTCATGTTCTATGTTGGGCCAATGATGCTTCAGCCAAGATCTTGAGCTTATCTTGCTCTTTTTTTACTCTCAAGGCTCTCCTTAACTTGGCTTTTAGGCTTCTTATCCTTGTTTTGCAAATTTTGTTCCGGGCCAAATAGTGATAAGCCATGTGGTACAGCATTTTCTTATCCTTGTTAGCTTTATCCAGTAGCTTCTCAAGGTGGATATTCACTCTTTCCAACCATGATTCTCGGTCAGCCTCTATTTCTTTCTCTAGTGAAGTTTGCTTGATTTTCCTTCTTTTTGCCAATTGCTGGTTTTCCCTTATGTTTTGCATCTCCATGATTGTTTGTTTGTCCTCCAATTGCTTGTTCTACTGCTCAAGGTAATTAATGACCCATTTAGCCCTCTCAAGGTTAAGTGATATGCTTTGGATCTTATCTTCTTTGTCCCTGTTCATCTATTCCTTAAGCTTTGAGCTTTGGGAGCCCAAATCAATGTCGTCTTCCTCAACCAAAATGAAATCTCTGTCTTGGCCTTCAAAAGGCCCTTCATCATGAAATGGTTGCTTTCCTCTGTCTTGTATCTACTCTACTGAAGAAGAAGGAAAAGCCCCTTTCACCCTGGGTGAAGATAGCATTTTCCTTTTGTCCGGTGAAGAGAACGACACCCCTTCCACCCCTGGTGGATATAATAGTCATTTGGCAGCTGCAAATAGTCTCCTTGTGCCTTTCTCATAAGTGACAAACACTGGCACACCTAAAGGTTCAGTCTCATGAACATCTGGCTGGTTTGAAGGCCCTCCTTCCTCATGAAGCACTGATGGAGTCACCTGAGGGCTTTTGAATACCTCATGTGCAATGAAAGTATCCCATGAAATATTCAACAAGCTTAGCTAATGCAAAACAAAAATCTTGATCAATAAAAAATGGTAAATTCTACTGAACTGTTGAGGAAGAGGTTTCTTTTGCACATATGTAGCCATCTTCTCAATATTTCTGCATATGAAATAGGGGAGGTTCATCATCCTCACTCTAGTGAAGTGCATAGGCAATCTAACATGGTAAGTATACAAATGAGAAAACCTTCCTTCACAGGTGAAATATTTGATAATGAGTTTCATAAGTGGAGCATAAGTGTCTTGTAGGTATCTGAAAGGAAAGACCCTACTAATTTTCCTTTGATAACTAGCCTTGATGTAAGGCTCATAATTCTCTTTGCCCACATGTTGCCCCTTATTCCACTATTCTCCTACATTAGGAATGCCTGTTGCTGCTACAATAGTTTTAGGTGTCAAAGTGAAAGAAACACTAGCTAGTTTCACCTAGCCATTGTGAAGATGAAGGAAAAATAACCTAGCAAGCTCATGGTGATATTTCACCCTCTCCACCATCTCACAAAACTGGTAATAAGACTGATGTTTAAAACATGTTACTGCAAGAGGGCAAGCTAGTAACTCTATGAGAGTGGTGGGCTCTTCCTGGATGTGTTTTCCTCCTTTATGTGGGTTTCTTGGTGCATGAACCTCTTGGAAAGAATCACTAACAGTTTCATCATCCTTATCATATGCTGAATATGTTTCCATTCTTGCAAATGTGGATTGAAGAATGATGAGTATGAATATATTTTCTCAAATATAAGAAAACTGTTGTTTTTCTTTTGGGGCTAAATGGATTGACTGATAGTAGGACTGTGAATGAGGGTTTTGATGATGGCAGTAGAGTTTTAGGGAATGATAGGGTTTGGGAAATGGGAATTAGGGTTTTGAGAATGGTAGGAATTATGTATAGGGCTTAGGGTTTGGTGACAAAGAGTAAGGTGAGTTTCAATGGGAGGGGAAAAGAGGAAGGGATTTAGGGAAACTTAGTGTAGGGGGATGGGATATAGGAAAATAATCACAAGGGAGTGAAAACAACAAAAACAACAAAACCCTAGACAAGCTTGGCAAGACAACTTTGAGAGTAGCTAGGGTTTCATTTTTCAACATTCAAATCACCACCATGGATGAAAAAATCTCTTGCTAGGCTAGATGGGAGGGTGTACTTGTTGAGAGATTATTTGCAAATTTGGGGGCTTTGTAAAATCAATGCAATGCATTTTGGAACTCAGCCAAAAAATGCGCCGTGCCAATGCCTAGGTGCGTAGAACACTTTGTGTGCGTAGCGCCCATTCAATTTCCTTTGTAAAACTTGCACCCGGTGCATAGCGCCAGGCAAGTGTGTCACTCCAGTGCCCAGGTGCGTCGCGCTGGTGACAATTTGAAATTTTGCTACAAATTTCACTCTTTCTCCTCAAAATGTGACTTTCCCCCTCTTGCTCTCTCTTTTGCACAAAATGAAGTTTTCAAACCCCAAGGAAAACTTTATATCCATCTTGACTTTAATTTTTCATTTAGAAACCCATTTTGCTAAAGTTCCTTTTCACTTTGCTTTTAAAAAAACTCAGTTTTTTGCATTTTGGCTCTTTTTATCATTTGATGAACTGATGCTTTGATTTTTTTTGTTTCTTGCAGTGGTAGAGTGTTGGAGATGGCAAGGTGACCAAGGGCTATAACTGAAGCTTATTACATATGAAAACATTAAAATTACATAAAATTTGTACATGAAATAGAAAATACCTTGTTTTCACCTCAAAACAGAGTTTTGAGGGAAAAACTCTTTTTGAAGCATATCATCAATGAATTTTGTAATTTTATGAATTTATTAGACATCCTCATATGCTTGCTAACCTCTTATTTAGTTTTTGAAGACCATGGTGGTGAACCCTAGATCTAGTGAGACCTAAAAACCCTAAAATGAATTTTTGCAAACGTAATGACAAAAAATGACTGTAAATGACCTGAATATGTGAAAATAGGCCAGCAGGTAAAGACCATGAGGGAAATTTGATAATGAACCACTTTCATCACTTGATCCATGACCTAATGGAATGTAGTTGATCGAATGGGACACCTAAAAATGCATGCAAAAAGAGAATTTGATCACTGATGGAGGGATGAAGATGCCAACACTAACAAATCTCATGATTAGAGAAGCAAGAAAACAAAAGAATGAGACAACGTTAAATAAATTCTATTACAATACCTTCTCACCTCTTCAAGTTGAATCCAAATTTTCCTTTTGAAATAAATTTGGGCATAGAGAAACTGAATGCAGAAGAAAAATATGATCAACTCTTCAGAATGAACAAAAAGCAACAACATCTAAGGTATGGAAAAAGAAAACCATAGAATATGAGAATTATGGTTTAGCTTTATATGCAAGAGATCAAGAAAATATGTGGTACATTGACAGTGGATGTTCAAAACATATGACAAGTGATAAAGATAAGCTTATGTCCTTTAATGAAATAAAGAAAGAAAAGAATGTAACATGTGGAAATAATTCACCTATTTTTATTAAAGGAAAAGGAATGGTTTTGCTGAAAGAAAATGTTAAAGTTGGAATTTTTTTTTTTGTTGATGGATTAAAACATAAATTGTTGAGTGTTAGTTAGATGTGCTATCAAGGGAATGAGGTTGTTTTTAGATAAAATAATTGTGTGGTATGAAATCTCGATACAGGTAAGATCATAATAAAGGGAACGAGAACTCCAGGTAATGCCTATGCCTTGAAAGGAAATTTAGAACATTGTTGCTTGAGAAAATTAGAAGAAAGTTGGATCTGTCACAAAAGATTGGGACATCTAAGATTTAGTTAATTAATTAAGTCAAGCATAATAGGGGCAATCTGTGACTTTCTTAACATCTCTCTACCAGAAAATACCATATGCAAATCATGTCAATTTGGTAAGAAAACTAGGGTCCAGTGTAATGCCAAAGAAGGTACTTCAAGTAAGCCACTTGAAATTATTCATACTGATTTGTGTGGTCCTATCAGAAACAAGTCTCCTTGGGGGGGGAAATACTTCATATCATTCATTGATGCTTTTACTTGTATGTGTTGGATTGGATTATTAAAACATAAATATGAAGAATTTGTAAAACCTCTAGTAGAGAATGAGTTAGATTTAAAAATAAAATGTCTTAGATGTGATAGAGGAGGATAATTTATATCAGATGAGCTTTTCAAATTTTGTGAACAACATGGCATCAAAAGGTCGTTTTCTAGAGCTAAAGCTCCACAACAAAACAGAGTGGTAGAAAGAATGATTAGAACAATCCAAAAAATGGAACATGTCATGCTTGATGAGTTTGGAACACCTCATAACTTATGGGGGGAATCAATACACACGACAGTAAATATCCTCAACAAAGCTCATATTTGGGTAAATAATGAAAAAACTTCTCATGAACTATGGTTTGGTAAGCCTCCAACTTTGAAGTATTTTAGAGTCTTTGGAAGAAATGTTACATAAATAATAATGATGATAAACTTGGAAAGTTTGAAGCTACAGATGATGAAGGAATTCTCCTTGGATACTCCTCTAGAAGAAAAGGATATAAATTCTACAACAAAATACTTCAAAATATTGTTGAATGCATTGTTGTTGTGATTGATGAAGCATCCACAGGTGCCAAAAAGGAAGCACCAATAGATGACAAAGATACTCCTACAACAAGCCAAAAGGATGTAGGGAATCAATGAAGCAAAAGAATAAGGAATTGACAATGCATAAGCATAAGAAATGACTCCATCAAGGTATGTTAAAAAAAATCATCCAGAATCTCAAATTCTTGTTCATAAGGAAGTTGACGTACAAACTAGAAGAACTCTTGTTGGAACTTCTTGTTATGTAGCCTTACTATCCACAATTGAACCACAAAATGTAAATAAAGCTAGAAAAGATGAATTTTGGGTTAAGGCTACAGATCAAGAACTTGACCAAATAGAAAAGAACCATACATGGTAATTAGCACCAAGACCTCATGATAACAATGTTATTGGGAAAAATTGGGTATTAAAAAAAAACTAAATGAAAATGGAGAGGTAATTAGAAAAAAAGCACGACTTGTATTCAAAGGCTATGCACAACAAGAAGGAATAGAATTTGAAGAAACATTTTCACCTATAGCTAGACTTGAAGCCATAAGAATGTTCCTTTCATTTTCAAGATTTCATAAATTTAAAGGATATCAAATGGATGCTAAATCTACATTTCTAAATGGGGACCTAGAAGAAGAAGTTTATATTGATCAACCTGAAGGGTTCATTCTAGGAAATGATAAAAACCTTGTTTGAAAACTCAAGAAGTCATTATATGGGATAAAAAAAGCTCCTAGTGCATGGTATTATAGCCTTGACAAGTATCTTGAACAACAAGGTTTCGCTAAGGAATTTGCTGATAGCAATCTATATATAAATATGGATGATGGTAAACTTTTGATAGTTGTTGTTTACATAGATGACATCATATTTGGAAATAATGAATATTATATGAGTCAAAGTTTTGCCTTGGTCATGAAACAAGTATTTGAAATGTCATTACTTGGTGAACTAACATACTTTCCTGGTCTTTAAGTTCAACAATAAAATAATGGCATGTTTCTCTTGTAGACTAAGTACCTCAAGCAGATTTTAAAGAAATATGGAATGGAAGATGCAAGCCTGTGTGCACACCAATGGTAATGGGATGTAAGTTCACATCATGATTCTCCCTCAGTAAATCAACCAGAATACATATCTATGATTGGAAGATTTATTTACCTTACAGGCACAAGACTAGACATCATGCTTGCAGTTGGGATTGTTGGATGATTTCAAGCAAATCCTAAAGAAACTCGTCTCGATGTAGTCAATGTTGGGTGTGGAGCCTCCTTATCTTATTTATTTAGAGGTATCACCGTGTTGGACCCCAGTTCCTAATGGGATGACAAAGCCACCCATTCAATCACCGTCGCCCCCCCATGAAGCTAAAAATAGATGAAAAATTGCCTTGTAAAATATTGTAATTTTGTAGTCAATATGAATCATTCATTAGGAACATGATCTAATGTAGAAGTTATGTTTAATTTAGGGTTTTTTTCCCTAGAAGGAAACCCCTCGATTTATATGATGGAATTATATTGCGGTTGCATGTATGTGTATGTGTATTTTGAGCGAGAAAGAGAGAGGAGACAGTGTGAGAGAGAAGAGGAAATTACATTAGATCTGATGTAGGTTGTATCTCTTCATTTTTCTGGATAATACAAAAGGAAGGAGTGGATATTTCTCCGTGGATGTAGCCCAAATTGGGTGGACCACATATATTTGTGTCTGTATTGTTTATGTGTTTTTTGTGTTTTTTTTCCATAATATTTTATGTGTACCATTTCTATATAATATATATTTTCTAATAGTCAAGAGACTATTCAAGTACTTACAAGGAACTCAAGATTATGTTCTATGGTATCCCAAAGATGCAAATTTTTTCTTCATGCTTACATAGTTGCAGATTGGGCCGGTAACATTGATGATTAAAAGAGTATGAATGGAAGAGAATTCTATTTGGGACCTCACTTGGTATCATGGTTCAACAAAAAACAAAGCTCCATTTCTTTATCTACTGCCAAGGAAAAATATATTGTTGCTGCATCTTGTTGTACTCAACTTCTATGGATGATGCAAACATTATAAGATATTCAAATCACTTGTCCTCAACCTATACCTATTTTGTGTGATAATACTAGTGCCATAAGTAGTTCTAAAAATATTGTCGTGCACTCAAAAACCAAGCATATTCCAATCAAGTATCCTTTCTAAGAGAACAAGTGCTTGAAAAAAAGGTCAAACTAGAATATGTTCCCTCAAAAGAAAAACTTGCACAAATATTTACTAGACCACTTCCATGTGATTCCTTTAAATATCTCAGACATAAAATAGGATTAGTATCTACTTCATCACTTTGTTAATTATTCTAACATATCTCTAATGTTCAAGGGGAGTTGAGTCTAAAATTACCATAGTTTACTTTTTGTACGTGGATCCCGTGAAGGAAGGTCGCATATATATCCAATTTTGATTCTTGACAGTAGTGTATGTTTCTATATGAAGAAGAAACTATGGGATAGACTCAAGAAGAGATATTGGTATATTTCATTCAGTGGGTCTTTGGCCCTTTGCATCTGATATTGACTGGTTACATTCTATTGTTTCTCAAATGAAACTTAGAAGTGATATTGGCTTATGATGGTTGCTAAATGACATTGTTTCTTTGATGAATTTACTGATTTATGAAGTTTCTTTGATGAATTTACTGGTGAATATGATCGGTCCTAACAATGAACATATGGCACAGGCTCAGGGGGATCATTTTCTATATCTCTAATAGTGCACATTGTTGGCCTTTGATTTCTTGAGAATTCCTTGTTGCATAATGATGCTCATATTGCTTCTGACAAAAGCTCATCCTTATATGGTAAATCATGGTTATTGATGACTATCATGGTCTTTCTACCTCACTATTGAGGTCTTTGGTTTTGGTTATAAATGTCATATTTGTCTCTTGATGTAAAGGTCATGTAAATACACATGATTTCAAATTGTTATATTCAGTCAGGATTGAACTATTGGAGTCAATTTCATTATGTATGTAATCCCTTTATGTTGGGCATTTAATGTAATGTTGAGTCAAATATGTAACCCCACTATGTTGGGTAGTTAATGTAAGCATGAGTCCTTGGTGATAGGAAAAGTCAGATTTGGTTGAGTCATAGCATCATGCACTTCTTTGTATATCTTCTATAAGTTTTAGCATATGCTCAAAGGGAGCATGGCCAATGCTCATATTCAACAACATCTACAATACTCATCTCTACAAAATAGGACTTCATTCAACATTGGTCAAAACTTTTCCCTTGATTTCAAAGGGGGAGAGAAGCTTGTTGTTTGGGAATTCTTGGTGACTTGGGAGAGAAGCTTGGAATCTCTACAAATGTGGTTACAAGTATCTATAGGTGTTGGTGACCAAACACCAAAGTGGTAAAAACTTGGTGTTTGGGAATGCTTGCTGACTTGGGAGAGAAGCTTGGAATATCTACATATGTGGTTACATGCATCTACAAGTGGTGGTGACCAAACACCAAAGTGGTTTCCATCAGTTACAAAGGGGAAGATTGTTGGCATTATTACTAGTGTGTCGTCCTTGATGGAAACCTACTTGATAAGGATGTCAACATAATGGTAGCAGAATGAGTATACATGCTAGTACAAATGTGATAGAGAGAGTAGACAAAGGAATATCAGTTCAAAGATAGAGGAATGATAAAGATGACATTTTAAGAAGTATACGTGGGTATTTTGAACAAAGGCCACATACATACACATGTATGGTGAAGAAAATTCACATAAAATTTTTCCACCATAATATTCTCAATACCTAGGGTTTTTGCCATGGTATTGACCCATAGTAATAAGCACAACAATTGATATTTGATCTTGTGAAAGAATACCATCAACATAACTACAAAATTGGTATAAGGTATTGGCTAAAGCCTAAGCTATATAAGGAGATGGAGATCAAAGTGCTAAGTGTGCATGTATTGGGTTATTGATGATTGGTTTGATCTAAAATAGGTGTGCATCAAGTATGATGATGGATCAGATCCTTTATATCTGAAATCATTATATATTGAATAATCTACTTATGGTTTCATAGATGTGTGATGATATTATGATGTGTATCTGTTATGGTGTATGCCAATATTTCGGTTTGACAGGTGTTCTGGTGTGCAAAAAAGGTTTGACTCACTGATTATAGATCTTTACACAGGTTTTCTTCAGAAAGGTTGCGTACATAGGTGAATCTTCTTCTGGGTAGTTGCTTATATATTCTGTAGTATGGACAGATCTATACATGGGTGTCAAGTATGAAAGACACATACATACATGGAATGATTTATAAGGGTCACATAAATATGCTAGGGTTTTGCAATATGACCTGATGATAATGATCGATTTGTTTTATTATGGTTGTTATTGTCTGTCAATGAATTCTTGTATGATAATAATTTTTTAACAATGCTGGTTGGGTTGAACTGATGAATAGTAATATGTAATGATCTGTATGTGGCTCAAAGATCTGTCATGGGGTCAGTACGTGTCTCAGGGATTATTCTAGTAATGCAGTAATTGAGATTCAAATTTCTGTGTTTTGAGATTTGTACATAGGTCATCTGAAGGGAAAGTGCGTATATATGTGGGAATTCTTCTAAACAATAGCATATATATTCTGACATGTGTTTCATCAAGGTTTGCAGTGACATGATCTAGTTTCTATGACGAACAACATGTAGTAAGGTATTCTGATGAATAAGTATATAGATATATAAGTTAGTTTGGTTGTTTTAATAAGTTATTTCAATATTTGATTTGGTGATCCAGTTGGTTCAGTGACTTTATACGGTGTGGATTTTAGTATTGAGATCTAATATTTGGGATGGATCAAGTTTAAAATATTCTGAAAGTGATCCATAAAGAACAGAGGATAATGGGGTTGTAGCTCCCTTCTAGTAGAAGATGGAGAATGAGAGAAGGTTGTAGCGTTCTACAAGTGGGTACCTACATATTGGTATGAGTCTGCGAGAGTAAAAGATTGTAAGAAATTTCTCTTTATAATAAAAGAAGAATACAAATATGAAAACAATGATGGTTTTTTCCCACATTGGGTTTCCACCTAAAAATTCCTGGTGTTCATGAGTGTTGATGTGTTTCTTATGTGTGATGGTTTATTATTTTCTTACTACACATGGATACTATTTAATTAATGTCTAATGAAGTACTGATACACTAGTTCAACTTAAACAATTGATGAATTAACTTAAAAGTTAGTTAACTAGATATATGCTACTTGTCTTCATTACAGTCGTGTACATACACAAGTTTATTTCATAACAATAGCGTACATAAATCTGAATGTGAAAAGAAAAGGATTAAGTAGTTATAAAAATACCGATTCACCCCCCTAGAATATTTCCTAACAGAGAGACCTGACACACCTCTCGGTAATGGGGGGAGGTTTTGGAAGTGGTTAGAGAGATCGGGTACTGTGGGGTCCCTTATGGTTGCAAAATGGAGTTTGAGTCACTTCTGTGGTGAGGGGAGGGATATGTATCAAAGAAAACAACGCACATACATAAAACAAAGAAAAAAATAATGGTTAATTTCCCTTTAAGTTATGCTATGTGATCAATCAAACAAGAAAAATGGTTTTTGTTTGTTTTGCATATGATAAAAGATCATATGAATAAATATTGATCCTTTCCACTGTCAAATTAACTGGGCTTTGTGAAGATATATTTTATAACGGGTACTGGGTCTACATTGTAAAAGAACTAGTAACACTTCAACCAAAAGAATCAACCAAGGTAATGAATGAAGCTTTAGTGCTTCTCGCACCTCCACCTATAGGGAAATATGGCCTAAAATTGGCCACTAAGATACCTTTGTCCCATGGGGGTAGTCAATTATTTATCTTCTTGGTAATCAGTCACCAGAATCAAGCACTATACAAGTCAGATAACCCGATATAGTACCACACACACTGGGACCTAAGAAGAACCCCCTCTGAATTAGGTCTTTGATGTTCCCAGGTAGTCTTTTCCATGGGATGATGAAGGATTTGAAGCACCCTAAAAGTCAACTTTTATGTTTCAAAAATGTAACATGACCATGGCGTCTTATGGGACGCCTACCCCTAATAGTCCTAACCTGAACTATAAATTATTTTATGGTCCTTATGGGGAAATTTAGTTTGTTCATGCTATGGTTTCTTTTAGGGGTATTTCTGTTGGAAATAATACTGAGAAGGGGGGGGGGGGGGGGAATTAGAATTTACAATCTATAACTTTTTTATTTCCATGTTCTGATTTATATACACTACTTCAATGAAGGTAACTTGCGTGTACACGCAACTCTATTTAAGGCAGCCAATGTATATCCAACAAACTTATGATTCAGTTAATTCATCATATGTTGATCTTTAATCAATGCATTAGTACTTGATTAACCATATAAACAGTAACCAGGTGAAGTAATAACATAAAAAACCATCATAGATAAGAAACACACATGAACACCAAGAATTAAGGTGGAAACCCAATGCGAGACAAAAACCACCTGTTGTTGTCTTCTTTTAATATAAGAAAAACTTTTTTACAATCTTGTACTAGTGCAGACTCATACCAGTATGTAGGCACCCACCTATAGAAGGCTACAACCTTCTCTCATTCTCCAGCTTCTACAGGAAGGGAGCTACAACCCCCTAGCTCTTGTACTAGTCAACATGTTTACTAGTACGTAGGCACTAACCTACAGAAGGCTATGACCTTCTTTCTTCCTCTAGGGACTACGTTTCATAAATTTTCAGACTGGATACTCTTGGAACACAACACCATAATCCGAAGGCCACGTTTCATGCAATTTTCATACTGGACACATCAACAACATTGAAGCTCAAAATCAATCACTATTGCAATACAACCATCAAATACATCTGCATTAACCAATCATTGAAACTCAATCATCAATCTCTGAATCACCCACAACTAAATCACTAAATTCCCATCATCACTGAAGCAAATCACAATAAACCAATCTGAACATTCAGAATACTGTCATCAAAACACATTCACCAGAACACAAAGAAAAACCCAAAACTCTGCAACAACCACTAGAACCAACTGCCAATTCAAATATCATATTTCATAATGTATATGCTACTCTGATGAGACAAACCAGCGTTTATACGTGCTTTTACCAAAGTGAACTAGTGTACAGATATGAAAATATTAACTCATAACTTTGCAGCTATTCCAAACGTCAGCCATACCCAGATCATAACATTTATACAATAGAACATGCGTCAATAATTTAGATCTAGACTATACATGGTCAAACCACATAATGATAATTCATTTCAGGCCTTAAGATCTCAATCCATCATTAGATCTTATCCCTCATCAACCACTAAGGTTCATCCTTAGTTCAGATCTAGTAAAGCACCATAAGCCCATAACCTACATACTTCATAAGATATTCAACTTGCAGACTTGGCCTAATGATCTTCTCCTTCTTATAAACTCTTAGGCCTTTCTCAATACCTTGAACCAAAACTATTTAGGACCAATACATTGGACCAAATACCTAGGGTCAATACCTTGGCCCAAACACCTCGGATCCAATACCTTGGACCAATACCTTGGACCAAATACCTCAGACCAAAAACTTGGTTTTCCAACATGTACACTCTTTTCCTTCTGTGAAAGTGTGTATATACATTATATGCTCCTTTTGTTCTGTTAACCCACGTGTATATGCTCCTTGGACAAAGTGAACCGACGTATACCTCTATTTCTTCATTCTTTGGAGTTTGATCTATAATCCTTTGTTGTTGTATTGTGAACTGTCATCTGAGTGAGTTTCCATCAAGGAGAACACCTATATCATAATGCAAACAATCTCCTCCTTTGGACTTGATGGCAACAACAACACCAAGATACTCTCCCCCTTTGACATCAAGAGCAAAGGGCGGACCAAGATATCCTCCCCCTTTGATATACATTATGTTGTCCATGCTCCCCTTGAGTACACGTTGAATTCTCTGATTGAGCTCCTGCTGAGATGCACTGAAACTGTCCATGCTCCCCCTAAGCACATGTAGAGTTTACAAAAATATTCTCTAAAAGAATAACATGATTCTATAACTCAACTATGTGAGTATGACCTTCCTATCACCAATGACTCATACATACATTCATCTCCCAACCAAGTGGGGATATACCAATTGTTTATACATGACTGAAATAGAAATTATTACATCATCCTTCCCATGCATAGTGGGGTTACAAATTAGGCCTTTTAATGACCTTTACATCAAATGATGACATTTATAACAAGGACCAACAATCTAAACAAGACCATGACAAACATTAGCAACTATCATACACCATATATGATTTGCACCATCAGCATCAAGATCAATAACATGTATGTGTACATCATCAAAACAACTATGTGGATCAAGCAATATAAGCATCTTCAAGTACCAAGATCTTCTAACATAATGCTAACAATGCATTATTAGAAGCATATGCTCCCCCTGAACCTGTGTCAACTATTCATTGTCAGATCTGATCATTGCAAATATTAGTGAGAGTCATCAAGGTATTACCATTAATAAGATATACATCAACTTTTTAACACCTTATGAGCACCAACACATTTCTACATATCATTAGCAAATTGTAATAATAATCAAAAAGAGAAGATAAGTGGTTGAACCATATCAGTCTCCTTTTCTAAGTCTGTCCCACTGCTTTTTCCTCAAAACACCATATACGGGACTATGCAGCTTCTCACTTGCGTATATACGCGACTTCTCTTCATAATATCTGTGTATGAAAATTGGAATACTGAAGTTTTACACTTTCAGCTTCCCTTGGGTCTATTATGTCTATAAACTGAGCTATGCCACATCTGTCTGACAATAATTCCATCCTCTTCAATACCTTGGATTGTGATTATATCTGCTCCTTTTGGTTTGGTGTCCAAAATTTGCTCTTGCATTCCTTTACTTTATGTCCAAACTTGTTACATGCATAGCATCTTACATGTTTCATATTCCTTTTATTGCAATCAATAGCTTTGTGACCAAACATATTGCAAGCAAAACAATATCCCTTAAAGTGCTTGAAACATGATGATCTTTCTGTGTGATAGTCTTGAACCATTCTACTTCTGCATTTGGCTGTAACATGTCCAAAATTATGACATATAAAACATTCAACATCATTCATCGAAGGAAATAACCGACTATCACTTCCATAGTTAGGAGTAAAAGATTTTCTTTGAAGAATTTATTTCCTTGGTTGTTGATGGGGTTGACTTTTTATCTCCTTGTTGAGCATTTCAGATTTTTCACTAGAGTTCCTTACCTCATCTTGTGAGCCAAATTCACCTTCATGAAAACCAAGACCAATCTTTATAATGGGTGAACACTAAACTTTGATGATTTCATCTAACATTTCTGATCCTTTAGCAAATCTAAGATTCAGAGTCTTTGTATTTTCAAGTTCTTTTCTTAGACTTACTACTTCACATTCTAATACTTCATTGTGTTTTTCCTTTTCAGTTAGTTGATGTGTCACTATGTTTATGATTGTATCCTTTTCTGCCAAACTGATTTTAAGTTGACTGATTTCTTAAAGGAAATCTTCCTTTTCTAAGGCATTATTTTCATATGCCATGAGTAGTTTAATTTCTTGATCATCTTCATCACTATTGGACAAGCCATCACTATCATCATGAGTATAATAACTTCTACTACCTTCTTCAGACATCTTTCCTTTGACATGAGGGCATGTAGTAGCGTAATGACCAACTCTACCACAATAAAAGCATTTGAAAGGTAGCTTATCTTTGAACCTTCCAGAACCCTGTTGAAGCTTCTTGACAAAATTTACCTCATCTTCTTCTTCTAAAATGTGTCTTGATTCATTGTGTTTTTCTTTTTCTTTTCCCTTTGTTGATTCTTTAAATGCGGCTTCTCTCATATCTGATGGTCCTCCTTTTCTCATCTCAAAGGTAGTTAAGATTCCATGAAGCTGCGCCATAGTGATATTCTGCAGATCTTGTTTTTCTTCTATGGCAAACACTTTGGATTCAAATTTAGCAGACAAGGATCTCAAAACTTTCTCAACTACGGTAACTTAATTTCTTCACCCAGTTTCTTCATACAATTTACAACCTCATCTATACATAGGAAGTAACTAGCTATGCTTTCATCACTATACATCTTAAGAGTTTCATACTGAATTCTGAGACTTTGAAGCTTAGCATGTTTTACCTGAGAGTCTCCTTCGTAGCTTAGAATGATTTTGTCCCATATTTATTTGGCTGATTTGAGCTGCATGACTTTGACAAACTTTGATTTTGACAAACTTCCCAATAAAATAGTTACAACGTTGGCATTGGTTTCATATTGCTTTTTACCTACCGTGTCTGTAGGAATTGTTGTTGGAAAGTTATATCCTCCCTCCACAATTTCCCAGACATCTATTCCAAGAGATTGTAGATAGGTTGTGGTTCTTATTTTCTAATAAATAAAGTTGCTTCCATCGAAGATTGGCGGTTTGATGGATCCCATGCTTTCTTGATTATTCATCTTGATGGATCTTCCTTCAAGCGATCAAGCTTCTTCTAAAGGACCTACTTTGATACCAATTGTTGGAGATAATACTGAGAAGGGGGGGGGGGGGGGGGTGAATCAGTATTTACAATCTATAACTTTTTTATTTCCATGTTCTGATTTATATACGCTACTTCAATGAAGGTAACTTGCATGTACACGCAACTCTATTTAAGGCAACCAGTGTATATCCAACAAACTTATGATTCAATTAATTCATCATATGTTGATCTTTAATCAGTGCATCGGTAATTCATTAACCATATAAATAGTAACCAGGTGCAGTAATAATAGAACAAACCATCACACATAAGAAACACAAATGAACACCAAGATTTAAGGTGGAAACCTAATGTGGGACAAAAACCACCTGCTGCTGTCTTCTTTTAATATAACAAAAACCTTTTTACAATCTTGTACTGGTGTAGACTCATACTAGTATGCAGGCACCCACTTGTATAAGGCTACAACCTTTTCTTGTTCTCTAGCTTCTACTGGAAGGGAGCTACAACCCCCTAGCTCTTGTATTGGCTGATATGTTTACTAGTATGTAGGCACTGACCTATAGAAGGCCACGACCTTCTTTCTTCCCCAGGGAATACGTTTCATAAATTTTCAAACTGGATACTTCTGGAACACAACACCTTAATCTAAAGGCCAAGTTTCATCCAATTTTCATACTGGACCCATCAACAACATTGAAGCTCAAAATCAATCATTACTACAATACAACCATCAAATACATATGCATTAACCAATCATTGAAACTCAATCATCAATCTTTGAATCACCCACAACTAAATCACTGAAGTCCCATCATCATTGAAGCAAATCACAATCAACCAATCTAAACATTTAGAATATTGTCATCAAAACACAGTCACGAGAACATAGAGCAGTACCTAGAACACTGCAACAACCACTAGAACCAACTGCAAATTCAAATATCATATATCATAGTGTATACACTACTCTGATTAGCTAAACTAGCGTGTATACACGCTTTTAACAAAGTGAACTATCGTATATATCTGCAAATATTAACTCATAACATTGTAGCTATTCCAAACATCAGTCATACCCAGATCATAACATTTATAGAATAGAATATGCATCAGTAATTCAGATCTAGACTATACATGGTCAAACCACATAATGATAATTCATTCAGGCCTTAAGATCTCAATCCATCATTAGATCTTATCCCCCATCAACTGCTAAGGTTCATCCTTAGTTCAGATCTAGTAAAGCACCATAAGCCCATAACCTGCATACTTCATAAGATATTCAACTTGCACACCTGGCCTAATGATCTTCTCCTCCTTATATACTCTTAGGCCTTTCTCAATACCTTGGACCAAAAATACTTAGGACCAATACCTTGGACCAAATACCTAGAGTCAATACCTTGGACCAAATACCTCGGATCAAATACCTTGGACTGATACCTTGGATCAAAAGACCTCGAACCAAATACCTCAGACCAAAAACTTGGTTTTCCAACATGTACGTGCTTTTCCTTCTGTGAAAGTGTGTGTATATGTTATACACTCCTTTTGTTCTGTTAACCCGCGTGTATATGCTCCTTGGACAAAGTGAACCTGCGTATACCTCTCTTTCTTCATTCTTTGGAGTCTGATTTGTAATCCTTTGCTATTGTATTGTGAACTGTCATCTGAGTGAGTTGCCATCAAGGACAACACCTGTATCATAATGCCAACAATTTCTTCACTTATGGTGTGAAAATGTAAGCTAAAATAAACTAAGTACAAAATCTCTTGAAATTGGATGCCCTTTGTATAAATCTTAGAGACGCTTCGTGTGTGGAGTGCAATGTGTGTTCAAGTGACAAAGTGAACATATAAAGTGTGTAAAGATGTGGATATGCAATGATCGTTTACAAAATCCTCTACTTACACCAAATTGTAATTGTTCCTTGCATAAAAATAAATAATATTTGGATAATGGGCCGCTTACATACTTCCTATTACACTATTTGGGCCTAAAAGGGAGATGGAAAAACCAAGTGCCCTAAGAAATATTTTAGATGCAAGCCCAAAATTGTCTAAAGGACACAAGGAAGGTAGGTGCTACTCCCTTTATTTAATAACACTTGGTCCTAGTCCGAATACTAATGAAATAAAAATACTTTGGTTAGTAAATATGATTCATGAATAATGGGCCACTTACTCCTTTTCTAATTAAGCTACGTGACTTGTGAAAAATAGAAAAACAAATTGAAAACTATGTGTGGATTATGGACACTTACATTTCCTCTTAATTAATCTATGTGTTTTTTTTTTTTTTTTTTTTTTTTTTTTTAAGTAAAGTCTAAGTAACTACCCTACTAATAGTGATTAGTAAAGAATTTATACAATCTAAACTAACTGGAAAAAAAATTCAGAGGTGAAGGAAATTCACTAAAGGTTTTCTATCTCTCAAGAAAGAAAATTACAACAATTTTTGTGCTCTCTATAAACCACATGGGATATCCTCTATGTAGGCATATAGACCACGTGTATGTCTATGATAATATCCATGTAACTGGTGGAAAAATTAAGAAGGTAACTTTCTTGACTGAAAATAGGTCCAAGGGGGCCTATAAAAGATTCAAAGAACTAATAGAGGCAAAATGGAGTGGAAATGCAGAGTGAAAGGTCCTACAAAAATAACCATTAGATCAAAGAAAGGAAACTAGTGGAGTCGCCATGTTGTAATGTTTTTTTTGTTGCTATGGAGTACCAAAGACACGTTCCTTAGAGTTGGTTGCAACCCATAAGGAAGAAACAAGCAATTGTGTGTTTTCAGTGGGAAAAAATATATAAATAAAGCATTGAAAGTAATGGAAACAATGCATACATAAACATAAACTAAAAAATACTTAAGGTAACACATGTAAAATGCTTAATGAAACAAACACATCAACAAATAATGGAAAAATGTTACATTTTTTGACTACTGAATGTAGAAGAGATACAATAGATGAATAAAAGGCACTTGGAGAAAATTGTTTCGGCAATGGTGCTGAAAAATCCTCAACAAGGAAGTTCCTTTCTTCAATATCCTTGCAAGCTTCCTCTCTCTCTCAAAGAAGTATGAAGACTTTCTCAATGATGAAATCCTCTTCTCAATGAAATTCTTGATTGCGAGGAAGTAATTTTGGCAGCATAAAATGCTTTTCTTTTTCTTATTTTTTAGTTGTCCTTCAACTTGTATTTATAGTGTTTCTTGGTCACTCCTCCTCCCCTTGTCTCATTAATGTGGTGGTTCACCTCATAAATTATATGAGAGCTACCATTTCCTTGCATTTAATGCTTCCTAGGGCTCAAGGCTTGATTTTTGCATCCCATCATGTCGATATTTGGAGGGTTTCTGAAGCAAGTTTGCAACCCAAGGTGTTGACTAGATTTTTTGCGACCACATGGCTATCAAAGAAATAGTCACATGCCTGTTAATTTCCAGTAATGGTACACTCACATGGTCCAAATTTTTAACTTGAACCTTAGGAAATATTTTGATTTTTTGGTCTTCATAGTGCTTCTAGCTAAAATTGTCACCTCTGTATGTGTTGATCACTAGCTTTGAGTGTCTTCTAATGTCTATAGATGAGTGTACACTTTTCACATGATAAAAACAAGTAGAAGGTTTTTCACATCCAATATATGATGAAGATGATTATCTCATTCAAAGCATTTGCAAAGTTGTTCAAACTGATATATCTTTGTTGTCTCCTAACTGTGAACTTATTCCTTAATTAGTCCATATAATCATGGTTCCTGTTCTAAAAATTGTCATTCAATTGATTATTTTCCCACTAGTGTACCTAATGATGGTTGTTTTACATCATCTAATATTTATGGTTTATCATATTGATTTTTAGATACTTTTCAGGCAGTCAAGGTGCTTCAACCTTCGCTGACGGTTATATCAGGCCCTCACTATCTTGACAAGCTTTCTAAATATGATCAGATTTATTTTTCCTTGCAAGATTCTCATCCTTACTCCACCCCATTAATTGAAAATTATTTCTCCCAAGGATTTCAGGATCTTCAAGAGGATTTTTTTGAATTTCAAGATCCAATCTATAATCAGTTAGAAGCATCTTACTTAGCAAGCGCATTTTCTAGAAACAAGTTTCAATTTCTCTTGGTGTTTGCTAAGGAAGATAATATAAGTGCAAGTACATTCGTGGGGAACCATCAAGGTTTGTTTGATTATGGTCTTCATCGAAAAGGTAAGGTTTCCATCGAGAAGGTAAGGTTTCCATTTGGGTAAAGTTAGGTGCTATAACACACCTTCCTCTAAGAAATACCTTCTATATTTTGTGCAAGATATTAAACTTCTCATATTTTCTATTACACATTGTATCACATTGGTTTTCACTGCTCGTATATTTGTGATTGCATATCGGGACCAATTACATTGGATTCATTGGAAATACCATTACACCTAGCCTTGACCTTCTAGCTAGTTAGGTTAGGAGTAGGCTTAGTTGCATCTAGTTTCCTTTGTGTTGCATTCACCTTATTTCCTGCTCTCTATCTAGTCTTTAAATATGTTTTGTCTTACAAGATGCTTTGGTGTCAATCTCCATTTGCTTTGTATCTTGTTTTTTCTTCTTTGTTTCATTATGTATTTTTATTTCTGTCATGTTTAATAAGAATTCACATGAAAGATGTTCCTTTTGGCCAAAAATACTATTGTGACAAAACTTAAAATTGGAAATTGTGATGATAGACAATGTTTGGCTTATCTGTTTCTTCTTCTCTATATTAGGATTACGTATCCTTAAAGTCGGTGATGTTTGAATGGAAAAAATGATTCATTCTAAATGCAAAGCATTTGGTCAAACTATGGATCTTTAATCTTTATTAGGACCTTCATTCTTGACTCAACCTTGTATTGAATAGTGTTTCAACCTCTCAACTCAACTAAGTAGAGAAGGGAAAGGAGGAAAATTTTTAAATGAGAATATATATTTTAAATCCATTGAAACAAGGAAAAACCTATCCTGATTTCAATAATTTGGGATCCCTCCTCCACCCCAATAAATAAATAAGTGCCTAAGCACAATTTTGTAAATTAAATAAATAAAGGGAAAATAAGAGAAAGGCTTCCTACACAGAGAGGTGAAGCAAGCAACTTTGCTAGGGTATTGTCCGGGCCTGCTGACAGCAAAGTGATGCTTGTGTTCTTTTGAGGTGACTCCATTGGGGCACTATTTAGGCTCACTAGTAGCAGAGAAACAATAATGAATGTGCTTAAAAGCTTGACATACTTACTATCCTTGTCCCCTATCGAAACAATTGAAGTATGAGTAGTATTATATTGATGTGTTCCAAGTTGAGAAAATAATAAATGGGACTATATATTTAATCAGGATAAGTGACAAAGCCATGATAATATATTTTGTGAACCAATAATTCTTGAAGGACTAAGATCTCACAATTAGAAAATTAAACCTAAATATAGAAGGTGGATTTTTGCTAGTGTGTTGCTAAAAGTTGATGTTCCAATCAACACCCTCCAAAAATTTTCCCACACTTTAATTTTAGAGCCTATTGAGGATCTCACAATTTTTCACTTTATGGTTACCTGGGCAATTGATGTTTTGTAAAGAATTCAAGTCTTCTTCTCAAAGTTTTAAATGCCAAGTCACTTGCTCACAATCATGCATAGTATCTAATGAGTTCATGAGCACACTTTATTTATGCAAGCTCAGACATGCATGAAATTTTCCATCAAGATAGTGTTTGTGTGATGTTAAACTCATGTCGACAATTAGTGTGCCATTTCATTGATAGCCCCCCTCACTTTGGTTGCAATTGTACTGATATTTCAGTGAATTTTCTCAACTGTCGCTTTTGTGCATTGTTGCTCTCCTATGAGTTATTTTCTCATTTTTGGTTGTCAATTTTTCTCACTTTCACTTTAATAAGTGTCATTTTCAAGTTATATTCACTTTGGCATGTGTCATTTCCAAGGTCGTTCGCATCTTGCAAGTGTCATATTCTTGTTTTCCTCTTGTCACGGATATTGCTTTTGTTGTTTTCACTCCTGCATGTGTCACACCTTTGCGTATTACCAAAGTAAGTTCTAGTGCACCCTTTTGCATTACATGGTCCTACATATCGTTGGAATATGCATTGGACACATTCTTACTACTTAGCGTAAATTTTGTCCATATTTTTCACTCTTGTCTAAATTTGTGTTGTAAGTGTTATAATGTGTCATTTCAGATGTCACACTTAGAAATAGGTGTCACTTGGTTGTTGTTTAAAGGTGTGATTAATGTTCATGAGTCTTGTGCATTCAATTGGATTGCATTAATGGAATTTATGTGTGTCATCCATGTTTGAGTTCTATTAGGATGTGTTTCTTTCTCCTACTTTGTTGGTCCCACACTTAGGCATTTTGAGATCTCTTCTTAGTCCTCCTGCTTAGTGTAAGCTGTAAATGGATTAGCCCTCTTACTAGGTGATGAGAAAAACTTATTCATGAGCCTCATTGATTTATATTTTCCTCCCATACTTATCCACTAAGTATTTTCTAAGGTATCTTCCCTCTCACAATGCATTAGTAATTCCTATGATAAGTGACCTAGCCTTTTGTTGCCCCTCTCAATGAAATGCTCATTCAAGATGAGAAAGTAGGCACTGTTGGAGAGAACTACACACTCCCAAGCCATTGAGTTCACTCTTAAAGAATGAAGCACACTTCAGAAAAATGAAGCACAATTTAGAATAATAAAGTGAACTTCAGAATAACAAGGTTCACTTCAGAAAAACAAGGACCTTTTTTCCCTTGAAAAGTGCACCTCGAAACAATGGAGTGCACTTCAAAATAATGAAGCAATCTTCAAAATAATGAAGAACACTTCTGAAAAATGAAGCACACTTGAAAACAACGAAGCACACTCTGTCTCTCTAAAGGCACATGGCACAATCACAAAGCAAAAAGCCTTCATCCTTCCCTTAAAGCGCATGGTGCAGTCATAAGGCACGAAGCCTTCATCCTTCCTTAAAGTGCATGGCACAACCAGGAAGAATGAATCCTTCATCCTTCCCTTACGATGCATGACACAATCACAAAGCATGAATCAAGAAGCCTTCATCCTTTTCTCTTGATGACACTCCTTCGACATGAAGAACTTCTCCCTCCTTGAGTGCACAAGTTCACCCTAAACCAATGATTGATTTCCCCTTCATGCTTTGACTATGCACCCTACACCATCCTAGTTCCTCTTGAGCGCACAAGCGCACTAGGAAGGCTCCAAGCCTGATCCCTTGTTCCTTCACTGTGCAACCTTGCACCCTCCTTAGTACCTTTGAGGACACATGCACCCTGAACCCACAAATTACTTCCCTTCATGCTTTGGACTTGTGTCTTATGCCCTTGAGTGCTCTCTCTCTCTTGCTTGAGCATACAAGTGCACCTTGAAGCCATGAGATTGCATCGAAACAGAAAGAATACATTACAATATGGCTCAAAGATTCCAAAGTTCATCTAAGACCCTTTGGAGGGTGAAGATAAGAAACAAAGTGGATCTTTCATGAAAATGAAGCATAGATCAGGTCTACCATCAAGAATGAAAATGAATCAATATGGAAGACAACTTGGCATTTCCATCTCATCATGAAGTACATGTCATAATTTTCAAGTTGTAACTTTTACAAGTGTCATCATAATTGTCAATGTGTGTCCATGTGTTATGCCACATCATCATCTGGAATGTAATGATGTATTCTCAAGAAAAGGACAAAATGTAACGTGTGGAAGTCCAAAGTTCATATGTGGAATGTGAAAAATCACTTAGTCATATATGGACAAAATATCTTTAGGAGAAGTCTAAAGGTCATTAAGAAGTTCAAGAGTTATTTAGAAGTACAAAGGACACATTAGGAGTCCAAGAGTCATGAGGATATGAAAGTTCATTTCTCTTGTTATGAAAGCATCCTCATAACTAAAGCAAAAGGATTTTGGAGGCTTAAGCTTTGGAGAGATAGTCTTAGCTTCTCTACTTGGCATAAGAGAGAAAACTATTCTTCCGAGAAGAAATAAGTGACTTAATTTTCCACTACTGGAACTAGTTTCTCGGCATTGTAACTGTGTACTTGTATCTTTCACCTAATTGAAATTCAATGAGTCAACACATTTTCATGCATGTGCCACAAATGTTTTAGGACTATTCTTGGGATTTTTATGGTATATGTTGTGTTCATATGTACTGGAGAAATTGAACTATTTCGGTGGCTTTGGTACTCATCTTGTTGAATGTGTGTTGTATTCGCTTTAATAATCATTATGTGAACAAATTTTCTAACAAATATTTTCATGCTCTCATGTGTCTCTCTTATGTTAGTACTATTACTTCCTTCCATAGACTCACACTTATCTCCTGCTTATGAAGGTCTCCTTTTACACATTGCAATAAGTCTTTCACAGTGTCAACTTACTTGCTTGTTCAAGGGTTATGGATATAATATCTTATCATTAGAGAAATTTTTTAGGTAAAAAATGGGCCTAAAAAAATGTAAAACCAAAATAAGCTTTATAAGGACCAATATAATTGAAGATGATGATTTCAACCATGGGGTATGATTCATTATTTTTGAAGTAAAAAGTTAAAATGATAAAAAAAAAACTAGTTTTTCAACTTGTATTTTCAACTTATCTCCCTATGGTTTTACTCAAACTAGGGTTTTACTCACATTTTGAGTAGGTGCACTCATTGGGTGAAAATTTGATTTTTTATCCAAGAAGTACCCATGTTGAATATTTTTTATGGATCCCACTACATGGAAAATGAGATTATTTCTCATTTTTTATGTTGTAGGATCCATAGAACGTATTCAACATGGGTACTCCTTGGATGTGAAATTAAATTCCACATCCAACAAGTGCTCCCACTCAAAATTGCAGTGAAATTGTGTAAAGATAAGTTGAAAATGTAGTTTTTTCTTTTTTCACTCTGAAATTTGATGAGTTAATCTAATATTGCTTTATTATTTCCACCATTATTTTAAAAATTTCTTTAGGAGGTCCATTTTAGACCTCAAAATTTCTCTAATGGTTATCTGTTGAAACCAAAGTGAACCTTTTTGTTATGGTGGTTGGGTCGATACTCTGGATGGGGCTCCTACTCCAAATGGTGTGAGGTCTAATTGGGACTTCACATCGGGGAGACCCTCTATATGTTGATGGCATCCAACATCGTCAACAGGAACATAACACCTTCATGTTTGAATTTGATGTAGTTTGTATGACACATAATTATACCTCTAATGCGAAATAGCTCAAATTGTTTCCTTCTACCCTCAGGGGTGAAACCTTACATTGGTTCAGGAGTTTAGTATTATTTTTCAGATTGTTCTATGCTTAATCAATCACTTTAGCCTAATTCCACACTTCAATTAGAAATGTTTTCAATTACAATTAGTCTTTCCATTCATCAACAATAATTGAAGATAAAACAATAAATGAAATGAAAAAGGAGACAATCAACGCATCAACAAGAGACACTAGATTTGGTCAAAGACCAGGGAAAAACGTCACTAGGGGGAAAACCCTTTGAAATTCTTCTTCTATTGGATTTTCATAATATGTTCAACAAAGGCTACAATGAGCCCAATATAATATCATAAAAAATGCAACCCAATAACATTTAGAAATAAGTTTCTCATGTTAGATTATATTAGAGACAATTTCTTTAGTCTTTAGTCAACTATAGATAACTTTGGTCAATGGTAAACTTCAGTCAAACTCTCGGTCGCATTCATGAGGGGTTGTAAGAGTGAATATAGGATCCCATATGCTCCCTTGATTCTTGTGTTCCAATGAGTATAGCCAAAAATTCTCTGTGACAAGCCTACGACTATATCCTAGAAACCCTAGATCAGCTGCGAGCCTCGAAACTTGTAATCTAATACCTTTGCAAACTTCTTTTGTCGACCTTGCCTTAGACCTCTGTGAACCAATCAATAAGAAGAGAAGAATATGTTTGGTTTTTAATGTCCAAATGAGCTCTAGGTCACTTGTATTTATAGGCTTCCATGGTTGTCCAACAATTTCCATTTGATATTGAGGTCGGCTTATCCAAATGTGCATGTGTGGGTACATAAATTCAAAATCCAACTTCTTCTTGTCCAAATGAGGTGATATTTAGGTTGATTTTGTTTATCTTGAAAACAAGAATTCAATGACATCATCATATCCATCATATGAGTTTTCCAAGGTGGAATTTAATCGTAGTTTCATATTTTAACACTCCCTCTCAACTAGGGAATATTCCACCTGTCACAATATGTCCATCGATCAATATGTCATCCTATCATCATATGTCGCAACTTTTCTCAACTCTATTTTATGAAACATTCTCAAATCTAAAGAATAAGAATCACTGGGGAGAAAAATCTACCACCCTCTTTCCATCAAGCTACTACCTGGAAAATCTTTCAGCGAGCTACTACCTAGAAAATCTATCATCGAGCTAATACCCATAAATATCTATGAACAAGATACTACCTAGAAATATCTACCAGTAGGCTAATGACCATAAATCTCTGTCAGTGGGATACTACCCAGAAATCTCATGGGTGAGCTACTGTTATGACCCCATATTAAGCAATAGGTGATATAGGGGAGCTACTACTTAACCCATCCTATTGCTTATCGATCTTCCCTGTTATCACAAAATCATGTGCTGATGGCTGCTAATCAGTTAGACTCTATGTAACTATTTCAAACCAGACTCTTGGCTAAGGATTAGCCTCCCTAACCTAAGAGGGCTCTCTCAAAGATTAATGATATTGATTAATGATAATATAGATGGCTAACTCTATCTTGGTTTTGTGTGCTTGTAGGTTGAAAAGATGAAGGCTTGCTACCATTGGGCTATGGAGTCAGTGAGAAAGATAAGGATAACAAAACAATCTTCTTATAAAACTGAGGCTTGTATATACTTCAATGAAAGAGTGACATATTAAGGAAAGTCTCAATAACTTGAAGTTCATAGGAGTCAGAGCATGTGGGCATGAATTCTGAGTAATGATACATCAAGGTATTCAAAAGAAAAGAATTTAAAGGGATTGATCAGAGTTTAATACCTAAAGGAAGTCAGAGCATGAGTAACCATGAATTCTGAGTAATAAGTATTAAAACATTGAAGAAAAACATCCAAAGATAGGACCCAAGAACTCAATTCACCATAGTTCAACACTTAAAGGAAGTCAGAGCATGTTTCTCCATGAATTCTGAGTAATAAGCATTAAGACTATGGAAGTAAAACATATGAAAGATAAAAGATAAAGCTCACTGAAGTACACTAAGAATCTCAGCTTTAGAAAAGTCCAATTGCTTCTATATATATCAGTCCCTGCATAGCATTTACAAAAGTAGTCTTCTTCTATAACATTTTCCAACCCTTGCTAATTCAGCCTCTTTCTCTATATATAGCATTTACAATTAGGATTCCATCATCCATCAACAAGAGAATTCGAATTTGCCATCAGTGACACCTA
>APFE031558341.1:153962-165894 GCA_000404065.3 Pinus taeda
TAAACTCCCTTTCAAAAAGGTTTCCCTTTTGTTCCTCAAAACTGGTCAACTATATCAAAATATGCAACTACAGCAGTTTCGTAGCACACTACGAAACTGCTGCACATTAGGCATTATCTTCAGCAGTTTCGCAGCGCGCGCTACGAAACTGCTGTGTAATCACCAAAACACAGTTTTAATGCCAATTTTCCCTTACCTTAGCCTTTTTATTTGAAATATTTTCAGTGATAACAGTGGCTCCACTTGGGATAGTGTGCCCTTGTGGTACACTAAGAACTCGCAAGTCCAGTGCCTTATCCTCTTATGATAAATGGAAATCTTCTTGACAAACATCCCCTTCAAGTTTCTTGGGCCTTCACCTTGGGCTTGAACTTGATGATCACTGTAGGAGAGAGAAGTCTATATCTACTAAAACAAAAATGCTCAGTCAACCTTGAGCTTATTTGCATTTACCTACCTACCTACTAGCTGCAAGCTCCACTTGTAGCTCAAGCAACATGATATTTCCAATAAAGCCAATCAATTGTCCTTTCTGATATTGGAGGCTCTTGACTGCATTCAACCTCAAAATAACCATGATAGTGAGATGACCAAATCAACTTATAATGTACCTGATCTTCATAATGCAAATGAAAATGAAATACTGGTGTGCAAAGCTTTGCCATGTATTCACTTATAGGGTCAAAGAAGACATTCCCAACAATGAACCTTAAGAGTCATGTGGTAGAACACCCACATCATAATCCAAGGTTTGGTGAGATACTTGACTTACCAAAGGTAAGGATCACACGCCCCAAAGCATCCTCAACCCGTTGGCCAAATAGGGAGGGACAATCCCAACAAGCCCAACTTGTGGGTATGATTCCAACTAGGGTATACTCTACAAAGAACAAGATAGGGTGAAATACTACTCCAACCCTATGGGTAAGAGATAGGGGTGATATCCTATTGTCCATAGTTCCCTCAACCCCAAGAGCCCTCCATCTCAATTCCACAACTTGGGAGCTTAGACAGGAGCAAGAGTTGGCTTTGTGTCCTTGATCAGTGGTGCCCATTATCAGGAGGGGTCACATCCATCATTCCAAGTTGGTCCATGAAGACCAAGAAATTCCCTTTCAATAGATCCTTGGTGAGAATATCTATAATCTGCTCGTTCATCGATATGTGCTGGAGTCTAACGGCTTCTCTCTACGCCATGTTTTGAATGAAGTGATATCAAATATCTATGTGTTTGTACTTGTCATGAAATACATGATTCTTTGCCAGATGGATCCCACCCTTGTCATCGTAATATATCACTATTGTGTCTAGGACCTGCTCAATAGCTCTCCAAAGAGATTCCTCAACCAAACTGCTGTACAACTAGCCATACTAGTGGCAATATACTCTGCCTCGATGGTACTCAATGCTACGAACTTCTGCTTCCTACTCGTTCAAAATATCATGGCAGATCCAAGACTAAAACAACATCTAGACATACTCTTCCTATCGATAACATTTCCTGCCCAATCAACATTAGCGTATCAATGAAGTTGAACATCTCTGATAGGATATATCAAACTAAGCGTGATCGATCCTTGGAAATATCTCATAATGTTTTTGGCAGTGACCCAATGTGCATGGAGGGGTTGGGTAATGAATTGAGTCAACGTATTCACTACATAGCATATGTCTGGACAAGTGTTCTCTAGGAACATCAAATCCCCAATCAGCTGTCTATACTCATATGTATTTTCTAAATAGGGTCTTGCAGCTTCTCCACATAATTTCTTGAAGTTCATTTCCATCGGTGTGGGTAGGGACTTGCATTCTGTCATTCCAAATCTTTCCAATAGCTTCACAACATATTTTCCTTGTGAATGGAAGATCTCATCACTGGGCCTTCGCCACAGCTAAAGGCATATAAATTAGTGCATGAGTCCAAGGTCCTTCATCTCGAATTCAAAGGCTAGCTCCCTCTTACACTAAATCATTAGAGGCTCACTACATGTTAAGAATAGATCATCAACATATAAACTAAAATTAGAAACATACCTTGGACTCCCATGAAGTAGAGGTTGGGATCCATAATGCTTCTTGTGAATCCCAACTTCAGCAAGTAACTATCTATGTGGGAATACCATGCTCTTGTGGATTTCTTCAAACCATACAATACCTTATTCAATCTACAAATGTGTGTCTTTTGATCCTCTACTTCAAAACCCTATGGTTTCTCAACATAGTCTTCTTCTTGTAACATACCATGGAGGAATGTAGTCTTTACATCCATCTGATGAAGGGTCCATCCTTGAATTGCAACAAGGTAAACTATCGAACAAATGGTTGTGTATCGAGAAATAGGTGCAAATATATCATCATAATATTCTCCCTCTTTCTATGAGAATCCTCGAGCCATGAACCTCGCCTTGTATTTTTCAATGCTACCATCAACTCCATTCTTGATCTTGAATAGCCTCTTCGAAGTTGGATTTCCCCTTCGGTCTCAGCACAACATCCCATATGTCATTCTTCATAATTGATTCATATTCTTTGGCCTCTTTCCAAACTTGTTCTTTACAACTTCTTCAAATGTGGAATGTTTGGCTTGAATCAAAGTGCTCATGGTTGCAACATATCCATGGTACCTGCATGGATTCTTCCTTTCTCTAAATGATATTTGAATGATGGCTTGACTTTCATCATCTTGTAACGTGTCTTGTACCCAAATTTGTCTCTTCCTGGTGGGATGATTACATGGAGGAGGATCTAAAGGGTCCCTGGGCTCCATAAGATCATCAACAATATCTATCTTAGATTTAGGCATGGAAGGACCTGTAGTTTTTAACCCCATACATAAATTACATGCATACATATTATAAAAACATAAAATAAACAATGGCAAGAGCATAAAACATAAAACAACTATACACAGAGATTTTCCCCTAGATCCCAAAACTGGGACTACGAGATTGATTTTTCATTATATTCCTTTCAATGTTATAATACATATATATACATGTTGAAGCATCCACAAACCCCAATCCATTTACCCTAGATTAGAACATAATTGTAGTTCCCTTGATAGGATCTACAAAATACCATGGGAAAAAAACCATAATGCCCAAAACCATGTGCAAAAACCACGTACAAAACCATAGGTAGGTCTTCCCACCTAATATAGGGTCCAAATTTTTTTTCCTCAGAGCACTACCTCGGACCCCATAGAGGGGGGCTACCAACAAGGGGGCTTGTCATGGAAATACTATAACACACCCAATACTCTCCCACTTTTTGTTTTCTTTCCATGGGGGGCCAAAGGAGAGCTTAGTCATTGGTCCAACCCTACAACTCCCATTGTTTCTCTACACCAAGAAAACTTCTCAGTGCTCATAGACTTCGTCAATGCATCTACACTATTCTTCAAAGTGTCCACCTTTAATAGAAACACCTTTTTGTCCTCAGCCATATCCCTCACAAAGTGATATTCAACATCAATTTTCTTTGTCTTTGATTTATAAGCAGGGTTATTTTCCAAGAAAATTGAACTTTGGCTGTGATATTCTATCCTTATAGCTCGTTGTACCAACCTCATACTTGAACAAAATATCTTCAACCAAATTGATGCCTTGCCTGCATGAGTGGCTTCCATGTATTCTGCCTATGTAGTTGAAAGTTCCACTACAGACTGTCTCTTTCTCATCCAACTAACTGCACCTCCAAATAGGTTAAATACATACCCACTTGTAAATCTTCTCTAATCCAGATCTCCAGCCAAGTCTGCATCAGTAAATCCATGGATGTCCAAAACTCTATCCAATCCTGATCTTCCTTGGTAGCACATACCATAATCACTAGTGCCACACAAATACCTAAAAACCCACTTCATTGTTGTTTAATGCTCCTTCCTTGGTTTTGACATCAGGCTACCAACTGCACTTACATATGGAACATGGGACATATTCTTTTCCTCTTCTTGTGCCTTGGGACACTGTTCAACAGATAAATTTACACCGACATGAATAAGAACCTTCACCATTTTACTATCCTGCATATTAAACCTCTACAATATTGTCTTGACATACTTCCTATGGTTTAACCAGAGCTTCCTTTTTTCCCAATCTCATTTAATTTCCATGCCCAAGACATAGTTTGTAGCACCAAGATCTTTCATATCGAATTTGGAGGAAAATTGGGTCTTCAATTCCTAGATAATTTCTTTGTTATTTCCAATCAACAACATATCATCCACATATAAGACCAAATAAATAACACGATCACCAATTAATATAAAATACACATAGTGATCTTCTTTTCTTCTGGTGAAGTCAGGTACCCGTATATATCAAATTTTTGATACCACATCTTTGGTGACTATTTTAACCCAGACATATACTTTTAAAACCTGCATACCAATTCTTTCTTATCCTTCACCGCAAAGCCTTAAGGTTGCTTCATGTAGATATCTTCTTCTAGATCCCCATGAAGAAATGTTGTCATCACATCCATCTGTTCTACCTCAGAATAAAAAGCAGAAGCAACAGATAAAAGTAATCTAATAGAATATACCTTGGCAACATGAGAAAAAATATCACCAAAATCAATTCCCATCACCTAGGAATAACCATTTTCTACCAACTGGGATTTGTATTTCTCCACCTTGCCTTCTGCATTCATATTCTTCTTAAACACCAATGTGCTACCAATGGGTTTCCTTCCAGCCGACAACTCCACCTGATCCCAAGCCTCATATTTGTGCAAAGATGTCATTTCATCAACCATGGTGTCTTTCCAAAGTTTTCCATCCTCTAAATCTATTGCTTCCCTGATAGTTATGGGATCATCATCAATAATAGATAAAGAAAAATTTGAATAGAAAGCAGCTGGACTATAACTTTCTAGCTTCCTTCTTTCTCGAACTCATCTTCTCACACCTAGAGTTTGTGGCTCTTCATCTTCTAATTCCTCATCTGTTGTAGATTTTGATTCTCCCCCCTTTAGCTCAAACTCTATCTTCTCAAGTTTCTTTCATAGGACTTCATGTTTAATAACATCTTCCACCTCACTAAACACCACATGGTTGTACAAAAACTTCCTTGTTTATGGGTTCCAAAGCTTATAACCTTTTAAACCATCCTTATACCTAATAAAGATGCACCTTTTAGATTTAATATCCAACTTGGTTCTTTTCTCCTTTAGAACATGTACATATGCATCACATCCAAATACCCTCAAATGTGAAGGATAGGGTTTCTTACCAGTCCATACCTCTTGTGGAGTCTTATCCTTCAACACGGATGAAGGTGATCTATTGACCAGGTAACATGCAGTCTCCACTGCCTCTGCCCAAAATTCATATCCTAACTTGACACCATTGAGCATGCTTTTTGCCTTTTCCGTCAACGTCCTGTTCATTCTTTCTACAACTCCATTTTTATTAGGTGTGTATGGAGTAGTCTTCTATCGTGCTATACCATAGTTCCTACAGAATTCTTCAAATTATTTCTTGCAAAACTCTCCACTGTTGTCTATCCTCAACACCTTTAACTTCTTTTCTGTTTGGTTTTCCACGAGAGCCTTAAATTCTTTAAACCTATCAAAGACTTCAGATTTCTTCCTAAGGAAATATATCCATGTATTCATTAACAAGTCATCTATAAATGATACATAGTACACAGACTTACCCAGTGATGGAACTGACATAGGTCCAAACACATCATTGTGTACAAGCTCTAATATATGTTTCAACATCTTTGCACCAGAGGGGAAACTCACTTGATGTTTCTTCCCATATACACAATTTTCATAGAAATCAAAATCCAAAGAGAAATTAGGTATACCTTCTATCATACCATTACCATGAAGTATTCAAAGTCCCTTCTCTCCAATATGTCCAAGCCTTGGATGCCATAGCATGGTATTTTCTCCAAAGACCACTAGATTTTTTTCTCCACTTTCAGCAACCACATAACTATTTCACCCATCAATAACAGTGCTACCTTGAAGCTTGTACATAGTTCCAATCCAAACTCCCAACATCAATACCAGTGCTCCCTGAACCATCTTGTAGGTATCTTTATCAAACATTTGTTTTACACCTGCATCATCCAACTTCCTTACATAAATCAGATTTCTAGCCAATGTAGCAATATTCAGAACACCTCGTAGTGTTCTAATCCTTCCACCTTGAAACTTAAAATTGAATTTTCCACAACCGATTATTCCAAATTTCCTATCATACCCTAAGAAGACATCACCACCATCATATTTATCATACTCATAGAGCCACTCCCTGTGGAGAGTGAAGTGAAAGGATGCACCTGAGTCAATCAATTATGCCTCACGATCTACAAGTGTACTTGAAGAAGAAGACAAGTACACATTCCCATATTCATCTGAGGTGGTTTTCACCTTTGCAGAAGGAGCATCATTAGATCCCTTTCCTTTCTCAAAATATTTAGATCTACAATCCTTTTTGAAGTGCCCTTCCTTTCCACATTTCAAGCACACCTTTACAGATTTTCCTAGAGATTTATATCTCCCACTCAAGGATTTTTTTTTTTTGTTTCTGTTCTAGAACCATCCTCGTAGTGATAAGGCATCACCATTTTTTCCCTCTATATTTTTCTGTCTCATGTCCTCTGACAGCAAGGATGAAATTATTTCATTAAACTACAAGGCAATCACATTGCGACTTATTGCAACAACCAGACTATCCCACGAATCTGGTAGAGAACACAACAAACTGATGTACTTATCTTCATCTGAAATTTTTATATCAACAGATAAAAATTGGCTTACCATAGTATTACAGGCATTCGGATGCTTTGTCACTAAGTCTCCATCCTTAATCCTCAAGTTATACAACTTTTTCTGTAGGAACAGTTTATTCACCAGAGACTTAGATTGGTACAAAGTACCTAACTTGTCCCACAAATCCTTCACCAAAGCTTCCCCTGATACATTCAACAATACTAAATTTGAGATACACAATTGTATTGTGCTCTTTTTCTCTAGATCCAACTTTGCCTAGTCTTCAGTTGGCATTGTCATTGGTTTAATACCTATATCTACCATGATTTGCTAATCTTTGTCCACCAACAGATCCTCCATCTTGAGTTTCCACAACTCAAAACTTTGACCATTAAATTTATCGATCTCTTTCTTTCAACTGCTCATCATCTTCTTTCACCACAAGAATCGATCCCACAGATCTCCAACTAAACAGGGTCTACCACAAGCCCAAGAGAAACCACTCAACAACGAAGGTGCCCCCTTGAAGCCAAAACAACTATGATACTAAATGTAGGTTTTAACCCCATGCAAAAATTACTTGCATACGAATTCTAAAAATAGAAAATAAACAATGTCGAGAGCATAAAACATAAAACATATATATACATATATTTTCCCTTGGATCCCAAAATCGAGACTACCAGATTGATTTTTCATTATATTCCTTTCAATGTTATAATACATATATATACATGCCGAAGAATGCATAAACCCCAATCCATTAACCTTGGATTAGAGCATAACCATAATTCTCTTGACTGGATCTACAAAATACCATGTGCATAAAACCATCATGCCCAAAACCATGTGAAAAAACCACACAAAAAACCATAGCTAGGTCCACCCACCTAATATAAGTTCCAATTTTTTTTTCTCTGGACGTTGCCCTAGACCCTGTAGAGGGGGGTTATTGACAAGAGGGTTAGTCATGGAAAAAATATAACACACACCCAACATGACCTTCCAAAATATCCATATCACCATTATTCTTAGGAGGAGGAGGTGGAGGAAGGTCCCTTTCCTTTCCAAGGGTGGCATCTTCATCAAATGTAACATCCCTACTAATTTAAACCTTCATTTTACGAGGAATATACATTCTAAATGCTTTAGAATTTTCACAATATCCAACAAACGTACCTTTTCTTCCTGTAGCTTCCAATTTGTTCATGTTGTCCTTTGGAACATGGAAATATATGGGACATCAAAATATACAAAGATGTATAATTTCGGGTTTTACACCTGTAAATACTTCTTTAGGGGTTTTGTTTTATAAATCCTGATGAGGCACCCTGTTTTGAACATATACGATAGCACATGAAGCTTCGACCCAAAGGAACTTAGGAAACTTTTGATTGTGGAGAATTACTTGGGTAGCTTCTACTATAAACTTGTTCTTCCTTTCAACTAGACCATTTTGTTCGGGAGTATATGACACCATTTTTTCCTTCTTGATACCTTCCTTCTTGCAAAAGTCAATGAACTCATTTGACATGTATTCTCTACCATTATCGGAACTAAATATTTTGATCTTATTCCCTGTTTGATTTTCAACCAATGCTTTAAACTCCTTGAATGTTTCGAAGGCTTCATCCTTATGCTTCAAATAGTATATCCATATCTTCCTTGAAAATAATCAATGAATGTGATGTAGTAGAGATAACCACTAATAGAGTGTACATGCATTGGACCACATATGTCAAAATGAATGAGATGGACAGTGCCAGTGGTCTTGTTCTTGCTAGAGGGGAATGGACCCCTTGTTAGTTTGCAACTAGCACATCTAGGACATACTCCATTATGTTGAGCTTGAACCTTTAGAACCCCTAAGACCAATTTATCCAATTTCAGAAGAGCATCATAATTGTTTGGCCAATTTAATGTCTTTAACTTGTCAATCATAAATTATCAACCAGGGTAGGTATACTAATGAAGTACAGGTGCACTATATGTGCTAGAAGTTATTTTTTATGTCGTTATGTTCTCGTTAGGATATAAACTTACAATTAGTATGGATATGGTGTCGTTAATTATATTAGTGTCTTAATCCCTAGAGTTATTAGCTAATTGCTTAGGAGTTATTCTCTATTGAATTAGTTTATGGATGATATGAGAGCGATTCTAGACTTTACTTATATTAGACTGTTTTGGATTTTTGTCTTGAATTTTTATGTTGTAGCCAAATCTAATTTACTAAGTGCAAGAGAAATCTATTCTATCAAACTATAAAGGAATACTATCTGAATTCAATTGCTAAGGAGAAGACTCTCACCCTTTTACTTATTCAATTTCATCCAAACAAGACATTATGAACAACAACTACATTATGAAGTAAAAACAGTTGGACTACACTAGATAAAAAAAATGAAATAGCCACACTGTACCAGATAAAAAGAAAATCAAATATCAGAGTTAAACTAGGTATAAAGCAAAGGAAATTTCTTATGCATATAACGACTCATTGGTGAACTCATCATACTGCATTTCTTCACACAAAACAAAGTATTCAAGTAATGAAAGAAATCTAATTGCAATCGGTTAAAGAACTATTATTGGTCATAGGGGCCCTCCATGAATTAGTCAAAAATCTCCAATCAACACAGCGTATACCAACATAAACCAAGTCTATTACTTGCAAAATGAAACTGAACAAACTGTTCTAAAAAATTACATCATCGGGCCTACACCCAAAACATAGTGCGGCCATAGTTTTTATAATAAGTCTTTGGCATAACATTATGAGAATTTTGAGCCTAAATATCTTTATTTTGATCAAACTATATCACAAAACAATCAATTTTCTATTCGGAAAGAAAATCAATAAGATTTCATTGAAACTTAGATTCTATCTCGGTGACAATCTTGTAGTTGAATTTGGGGGTTGATCGTGATATCCTGCAACCATCTTGATGAATTGGTTTGAGGGAATAGGAAGGAATCCATGAGGGGACCATTCCTTATCAATTCGTATCTTTCTTCACTGAGTTGGAGCTTCTAAACCTTGTGAACAATGGAGGTAGCTACAGAAATCTGGATTAGCTGCAAAAATAGATCAATTCTGTAGCCGAATGCATTCTTTAACAAAACAATAGGGTATATAGAAAAACATGAAGAAGAACACATGTGATTTCTTACCTTTAACAAAACCTTATTTCTATTGCATTATTTAGGTGATAAGTATAGGAAAAGGAGAGGAAATATAGGAAAAAAGGGATGTCAAAGTAAGACAGTTTTTGGACTCTACATTCCCCCGTGCTGGAGGTTTTGTATGTCCTCATACACTTCATTGTTGTCAGTAACTTGTGCCTTCTGATCATCACCTCCAAGATTCACTTTCTTCTTCTTCCCGGCGATGACTGGCATCCTTTGTTTTCTCATGAGAATTTTGTAATTTAAGTTGATAATTTCTCTCTATATTGCCCTATTTTCCTTATTCAGCTTTTTGTTCTTTTTGTACCACAAACTCAAATGAAGGATGAGATTGTCACTTGTTTCAATTTGGATTTCACTTTTTACCTTCAATGCTTGATTCTCATTCTTGAGATATCTATTCAATGTCTCCAACTCAAAAATCTCTTGCTTGAAAATGTTTGAGGCTGATGGTTCTTGTGGTTCATGTGGTATTTCCTTTGCTCTTTTGCTAGCTTTCTTACTTCTAAGATTTCCCTTTTTCATTTTCTGCAAAATATCCATTATGGGCAGCTCTTCTTCTGATAATTCAAGTTGAATCTAGGGTTCCTGCTCTTTTATTACTTCCATTGTTCTCTTCCTTCCTCTAAGGGACCTACGATTGTTGGATTGTTTTGGAGATCTTTCTTCAAAATGGTTCCTCACCAGAAAACTTTCCCAGTTATCCCCTACACTCCAAAGATGGAACTCAACCAATATCTTTATCAAACCATGATGATACATGGTATTTTCTATGAATTGAATTCTCTTTTGAACGTTTGTGGACATTTTCTTAAGACTATGTAAGAGAAAATAAGAAAGATTCATATGGTGATCTTCAAGAAAATGCATCATCATCCTAACATGGTAAAAATACATATACCCAAACCGACCCTCAAAAGTGACAAATTTTTTAAGTATAAGTGTTAAATTTCTCCATTTACTCTTAAGGGTTGTATTTGGAATACCTTTCTTGAAGACAGTGATGTCCATATTTCGATTTTTCAAGAAGATCTTCCAATCTTCTCCATTAATTCCCTTGTTCTTGAACCATTTTTCTCCACTCCATGGTAATTCAGTATCTTCCACGATCATGGACTTTGTTATGGTGATCTTAATGTCTCCTATTTCAGCTTCAATTCCATCAAATGAGCGTGAAAATGTGTTTGTCACTTCCATCTGAAAACCATTGAATTTTTCTATGAACTAGAACCATTATTTCTTTTGCAGCAACTCCCTGGTCTGAGGATATCCATCTAAGAATTTCTTCCCTGTTGGCTCAGTTCAAACAATGGCACCCGTTATGGAGCATGATTTGTCTCAAAGATTGGTTACCTTGACAAGAGAATGGTGTTGGTAGGGTTTTTCTAAGTGGCAAAAGGATGGAGTGGCTATGAAAGTTCAGAGAAGTGTACGAATAGGTGGATTATAATAAGGGTTATAGGAATGAATCAGACTATTGGGGCACATTTAAAATGATAATTTGGTGATTACTTCAGCGGATTCAAAATGAGGATGTGACATGACTTTTAAGTGGTGGACTATGATTTTTTGTTAGGTGACCATCACCCTTAAGTTGTAATGATTTTGTTTTAATTTTCGGTAGTACTATGTCTTCTTAGTCATATATGCAATATATATCCATGTTGCTAAATTAAAGTAGCACATACCTATGATCCACTTTGATAACCTTGTTTGTTGTTCTGAGATCTCCTGCAAGTACTTTGCTTTGTCAGTTGTCTTTCAATTCAAATCATTAAGTGTCCCTTTATGCCTCAAAACTTTTTTTATTAGGTTGTAAAAACTTGTCTTAGCTACAGAAACTTGTTTGAGCTATAAAAAGTTGTTGATTCTACAACTAAGAAAAAAAACTATAATAAAGGAACTTTGTTACTTTCTTTTTGAAAGGAAAATTTGAAGTGCCAACAAAAATTGGTTTTCACTCTAAATTTTATGTATAAACCTCCCAACAACATGTTGGTTTTCATGTTTATAC